>BQKN01055252.1:894-16429 GCA_022839385.1 Asparagus kiusianus | reverse complement strand
CAAATTACAAGAAGGTTTTACAAAAATTATTTTCTTTGATTTATTTTTATTAATTTGAAAACCTAATCCTTTTGTCTTTTGTGATTCTTTTTGAAAAGAAAGAATGTTATTGAGATTTTCTTTACCTTTATTAAATTTGCTTACATTTAGACATATATCTTCATATCTTGATTTAAAAGAAGAAATATCTTTATCTAAACAATTAATACGAATATTTAAATCATTACATTCTGATTTTAAATAATTATTCTCATTAGATAAATATTCATTTTCTTTAAGTAAAGAAAAATTTTCTTCTTTCAATTCAATTATTTGAGAATTAGAAAAAGTAGAGGAGTTTAAATCAGAAATTTCTTCAAGTAATCTTTTATTTTCACCTTTAAGAAAATTATGTGAAGTTTTTAATCTCACAAAAGTTTCATATAATTCATTGAAAGCATCTAAAAGTTTTCATTGTCACTTACTTTATCTTGTGCCATGAAACACATGTGAGCACTTTCCTTTTCTTCAATTTCTTCATCTGAAGATGATCCATCACTATCATCCCAAGTGACTGCTATTGCTTTCCTTTTCTTGTTATTTTGAATGTTGTTGAAGTTGTTGAAATAACTTGATTTTTGCTTATTCTTCAACATTGGACAATCTTTCTTCATATGACCTGGTTTATTACACTTAAAACAAAGAGGGTTATTTAAAATTAAATTCTTAGATTTAAAATTACCTCGTTTTATGAATTTTAGAAATTTTCGTGCAAACATGCCCATTTTTTCATCATCATCATCTGAATCTTCTTTATCGGAAATAGAATTGATTGCAAGAACTTTCTTATTCTTTGTATCTTCATCATTCTTTCTATCTTCAATTTAAACTTCATATGCCATAAGATTACCAATAAGATTTTTAACCGTAAGAGTTGACAAATCATTGGCTTCTTCAATAGCGGTGACTTTCTTTTCCCATTGTGGAGTAAGTGATCGAAGTATCTTTCTTATCATTTCCACTTGTGTATATGTTTTTCCAAGACCAATGAGAGAATTTGTGATGTCGGTGAATCTTGTGAACATTTCTCCAATAGTCTCATTTTCCTTCATCTTGAACAATTCAAATCTGTGCACAAGAACAGAAATTTTAGATTCTTTAACTTTATTTGAACCTTCATGAGTTACCTCAAGTGTATGCCAAATATCGTATGCAGATGTGGCCGTTGACACCCTATTGAACTTATTCTTGTCAAGTGCACAAAATAATGCATTCATTGCTTTTGAATCCAAATTTGCATTATTTCTTTGAGAAGTAGTCCATTTTGCAAAAGGAGTTGTTGGCTTTTCATATTTTGTTTCCACAACGTTCCAAAGTTCGTAGCCAATTGATTGAAGGTAAATCTTCTTTCCGTACTTCCAATAGTTATAGTTCAATCCATCGAACATTGGTGGACGATTTGTTGAATGACCTTCTTTGAATTGTGAAGTATTTGTCAATGCCATCTTTCACCTTGCTCCGATACCAAATGTAGGATCTGAAATAGATACACTTGAACACTAGAGGGGGGGTGAATAGTATTCTTTTAAAATTTATGCAAAGTATATTATAAATTGTAAAGAAAAATGGCAATCTGAGAAATTCATGTAGGCGTATAAAATTGCCTATAGGTCCCTTAGCACAGCTCGACACGGTGATTCAATGAAACAACGAACCATCGAGTGACAAGGCAACGAGATCAACAAATTGCACACGAGCAATGGAATTCGCGTGCGGAATCAATCCAACGGTTCGGGAAGTCAACGAGTCGTCCAACCGTAAAACGGATTCGAACTCGAACACCAAGGCGGATTTACTGCCAAATCAAGACCACACAACCGAATCAAAGTCCAGATCAGCAACGAAACAAATCACGGACAAAACAACCGAACGACGGACACCACGGCAACACCCGGGGGGACTCGGCCGAAATCGAGCCACCCCAAGGTGGCTCGGCCCAAGCCGAGCCACCCTGAGGTGGCTCGGCCAAGGCCGAGCCACCCATGGGTGGCTCGGCCCAGAACTGTGCACGGGCACAGTTCTGGGTGCCAATAAATAGGTCTTCAGATTCATCATTTGAGAGGACTTTTTGGAAGAATTTTTGGAGAGCCGAAACTCTGCCGGATTGAGACCTCGTGTTAGAGTTTTTGAAGGCTTGAAGACTTGGACGTTCGAATCTAATTCTTGGCGAGCACCCGCACCACAAAAGGTAGGAGTTCGAGGGAATTGAGATCTCAGATCTACGTCGCTAAACTCCGGATCAAAGCTTGGTCTTTGATCCCGAGATTCGAGCGGTTGTTTCCTTGGTGAAACAATCCCTCCGGCTATTATCTCCTTGGTGAGATAATACCCGTAATACTTCGTAGATCTGTTTGGATCCAGATCTCGCGGTGGTCAACGGAACAACCATCGGCGCAGGCAAACAACCCACAAAGCGAGTGACCGGATAACAGGAGCTCGCGATCTGTTCGACAAAAGAGAAAAATTGTAATTTTTGTTTCTTCGTTTTGATTTTCATTGTAAACCGGATCTTATAAAAAGATCGGATCTTTCTGTAACGCATAAAGTTGTTCTTTAAGATAGCAATGACGTCATCAATGAAGAAAGCACCAATTTTTCCCGCGAACAATCTGGCGACCACAGTGGGAGCCACCGATCTCGCTGCCGAGATCAGAGCGTCGCAGCCGTGGATCTCGATCTCGGTCGTGGAGGAGGTCGAGTATGAGTTCGACCAGCAGAAGTACGAGGAGTACGTGTCCTCGTCCGGATCTACCTCCTCCCCCAAGTCCAAGAAATCCCAAAAGTTCTCCTCCAGGAGAAAAGTCCGTTGGTGCGAAGAAGTCGAAGCCACCAACGACAACCTCACCCCGATCAACGCCGAAGTTGCATCGGGTGAAGTCCCACCGGTCTCTAAGCAGGTCAAATCCGCCGTTGAAGGCGTGGTGACTCTCTCTAAGAGAGCTCGCCAGAGGCAGCGTCAACGCCTCGCGAAGCAGTTCGCAAAGGCCATGGAGTCCGTTGACGGGGTCCGCTACCATGCGGATCTGAAGAACAAACGAGGCAAACAGCCTTAACAACAAGTGAAGGGTGGTTCCTCCAAGCCATCAACTATAGAGTGGGTCCGTGTCAAACGGTACCGTTCGAAGCTGGAGAAGCGTATCCGCAAACGCCGCGCATTATCAGCGCAGGCGCGGGCCAAAGCTGAAGAAGCCCATCGGAAGCTGCAGAAGGAGGTGGTCAAGAAGCCGCCATCAACTCGCAAGGTTTGGAGGCCAAAGTCTGAAGCAACGATTCAGACCAAGGAGAAACAACCGCAGCCTCCGAAGATTCAACTTCCGGCGAATCAACCCAAGTCACCGGCGATTTCTGCAACTGTTCCGAGAGATCCTGCAGGACCGTCCCAGAAGAGGAAACTAGTTTTGGAGCGTCTCGGTCCACTTTCCAAGGAACGAGGCAAAGCTCCAGTCCAGGAACGCTTGGGGCCAATGAAGAAGTCCTAAACAATGCAACATGCTGGGGGTCGCCGCAACCCCCAACACTTGGAGAAAATCGCGGCACCCAAGCGCACAACTTTGTGCATCGAAGTGCAAGAGCCCGCTGAAGGTTCACGCCTACAAAGGCGCGTTTCGAGCCGTGTGACTCTGGAAGGCCCAAAGAAGGCGATTCATCCTCAGAAGGAAACGTTGTCGTCTGATAACGATGACGTTATACCTGAGAGATCGTGGCAACACACGATAGGTTGCTCCGACCTTCAAACGGACGAGCTGTACTATCGTGCCGGGGTACGAATAAATCCAGAAAGAGGAGCCCTCGAAGGTTCGAAACTCAGTGTCCCTGCTCAAAGCTCATTCTGGCGGTACTGTCGGAGTGCAGCTGTGTCAAGGCAGTCCCCGAGAGAGTTTTGGTGTTCGAAAGACTCAGCACTGGAACGCCAAAACCAAGGCATAGGCATTTCCAGCGAAGAAGAACGATGGTCGAAGACGGTGAACATTCAAGGGTCACCGCCAATATGACCAGCACAGGAATATCGACTCCGGATAACCCCGAGGCGATTCCAGAAATACCCCGACGTGTAACTCGTCTCCAATCCGGGGCTATCATTCGTGCAACATATGGTAGGATTCGGACAAGAGTACCTTCGGGAGACGAAGAATCAGATGCCGGCTCAGCGGTTGCGTCTGACAATACTGTGTCCAGCGAAGGACAGCCCCACGAGTCATTTATGATAAGCGCGGAGCAAGTGGCCAAGATGCTCGAAGAAGCCATGGCCAAACAACAAGAAAGCTTTAGGTTTGAAATGCAAATGGCCATGCAAAACATGAGAGAGATGCATGACCAACAGATCCAAGCATTGAGGAACCAACAAGGCGAACCAAGTCGTCCTAACCAGAACAACCTGGAAGATGAAGACACAAATGAAACTCGTAATGCCAATAACCCTCCCATCAACGTAGGGGGTGGTAACGAGAATGCTAGTGAAGATACAGGTGAAAGCCTAAAAATTAAAAATCTCGAGAGCAAGATCAATACATTGATCTCTGCTCAAGAGACGAAAAAGACGGGCATTCCTTGTCCATACCCAAGAGAGTGGGAATCAATCCCATATCCGGCGAAGTTCAGTTTAATTAACTTCACGCCGTTTAACGGGATGGGTTCGCCCACTCAGCATTTGATTTACTTCAAATCGCATTTGGGAGTCATCTCTGGTAATGAGCCTCTGATGGTGCGGTCATTCGTTGGCACTCTTCGCGGAGCCGCCTTCGATTGGTATCGTCGCCTTAAGCCAGGAAGCATAAATAGCTAGGACGACATGGAGACTAAGTTCCTTACAAACTTCTTCGACGACGACACCGAAATCTCTATCGGATCATTGCTCGATGAAAAGCAGAAAGACGGGGAGCTAGTCGACACCTTCGTCAAGAGGTTCCGGAACAAAGCGATGAATTGCCGGGACCCGATCACTGAGGAATTCATCCTCCAGACCTGCCACAACAACCTTTCGCTGGATGTGTTGGAAGCAATGGGCACAGCACCATCCAAGACCTGGAAGGATTTGAAGGTTCGAGGAGAGCAAGCTGAGCGATTCCTCAGGAGAAAGAAGGTGGAGAGAGGCCAACCGGCAGCAAATCCTCCGAAGCAAAACTTCAACCAAAAAGGGAAAGGTAAAGCTCATGCTAATGCCGTTGATGCTAACCAAACTTTTCAATTGCAACCTCAGTAACAACAGCAGCAACGAGAGCCACAACAATCGCAGCCACATTGGCAGCAACGGTCTCAGAAGCAAAAGTCTTCGGAGCCGAGGTTTCCCAAAGTCTACTCCTTCAAGGATGATGAAGTTCCCGGCATCTTCAAGTACCTGTTGGAGAATAACAAAATCCAGCTACCGGCGATCGTAGATCACGAAGGAGCCACTAAGGTGACGGACCCGAAGTACTGCGCGTACCACAGAGCGGTCCACAACCCAATGAAGTCTTGCTACCACCTCAAGGACAAGATCCAGGCATTGATCGACGTAGGAGTCATAACCCCGAAGCCTACAAAGAATGTGGGAGCAAACGTGGTGTCAATCAGTTTTGGGTCGGTGCCTACAACTTGGTTCGAGCCAAAGCGCGTCACCAAAGTCGGGATGAAGACGGTGAATGACGACCCGCACGGACAATGGCAAAAAGGACTTGTCCCACACACAACCCCAAACGGTGAAATTCTCTGGGTGCACCCCGACCTGATTGGAGATGAACAATGGGCCGGATCATCATCCAAGAAGAACTCAAAGGGGAAAGGGAAGTCTTGCTATGGAGTCTCTGCCGTCCCAGGAAAAGATGACGAAAGAATCCCCGCTTTCCCGCTCTCCGATGAAGAACAAGAGGTCTTTGCGACCCGGAGTGGAAACGAATATCACTTCAAATATCCATCTCCTGGCGATCAACTAGCTGAACAGGGGGTGATAAAACGGGGACCAGCCAAGACTCTCACAGAGCTGGGGGTGATTACGGTCCCTAAACCAGTTGAGGAGGTTCGACGACAGCCGGCAGATAAACAAAAAGAAAAGAGGCCCGAGGAGGTTCCAAATCCGAAGCAGTCTCGTTTCAGTCGTCCGATTGGCAAAGATAAACCGGAAAGTTCAAAGACTCTGTGCGCCTTCGACATTATGGCTCAGCTAGCCAATATTCCAGGGCGGATAACTCTATATGAGTTGCTGCGGCTATCTAAGGAGACTAGAGAAGCCTTGCAGGAGGCCTTGGCTGATTCAGAAGCATTCCTCACACGGATCAAGTCGGTGCCTGAAGAATTGGAACTTTTAGCTCAACAGTGCAATGTGGCAGCTAAAAACATTCCCTGCATCACCTTCACCAAAGAGGACATGCAGACGAAGAATTCAAACCATGATCGGCCCCTGTACTTCGTCGGGTACATTGGCTCCAGCGAAGTCAACCGAATCCAAGTGGATCCGGGTTCCGCTGTGAGTATAATGCCGCTTCGCCTAATGCATAGCCTTGGCATTCCAGTCAGCAAGTTAGCATCTACAGGCACGGTCATTTACGGATTCAACACCAGCGGGTCAAGGCCTTTGGGTAAGATCCGGATAAAGTGCCAAATGGGCGATCTAAAGACGGAGGTCACGTGCTATGTGATTGATGCTGAGACATCCTATAACTTGCTATTGGGTCGGCCTTGGATCCATAGTAATGTTATAGTTCCCTCCACTCTACATCAGTGTTTGAAATATGTCGACACTGATGGAAGGGTTAGGACGGTGGTCGCGGATAAGCAACCATTCAAAGGGTATGAGAATTACTTCACAGATTCTCTCCTTTATGGTAACGAATCCGATACGGAACCATTGATCCAAGGCACGAACAGCGGAGAAGAAGCTGATTCCGAGGCCGGATTTGATTACAATGGCGGTTTTGTTTTAAATGACAATGTACCCTTTGTAATCAATCTTGACGATGAACAATCGTCAGATGGCGGTTGTAACTGGCAACTTGCCGATATTGAAATAAAAGCTGATTTAGAGTACTCCTTGTCTCTTGATGATGCGATAAAGGGATTAGACGATAATCCTGATTTGTGTATGCCGCTCCGATCATCTTATGTAACGAAGAAACGCCTCCAGCATTCTTTCGGAACAACCCAGATTGTTCCTGCCAAAAGAGGGGGACAAAAAGAAGTGATTTACGGTAAAGGGGAAAATCTTTCGTTGCCAGATCATTTCCTAAGAGAAGATGAGGATGATGACAAATCTGGTCTGCACTTATCTAAGTATAGTCCGGAAGCGCGCATGCTCATGGAAAAACAAGGGTACGACTTCACACTCGGAGAAGGTTTATACTTCGATCGAGGTTCACGTATCCCAGTCAAAGCGGCATATGTACCAAAGGGGAAACCAGAGGACTATTACCGTCACAAGAGAGGCTTAGGCTATGTTTCATCAGATGATGAATGTGGTTGGCAAATCATCGATCAAATTGCTAACAAAGCTAAGGATGGATACTTGCCAGATTCTTCAGCTGAGGATTCCGACACAAGTTTGGGAGAAATATTCAAGACCTTAATGTCGTACATGACCACAGCTGATCCATCTACGTTGGAGAACGACGATCAAATGCCGACGTGGGAGGACCCATGGGTTCATCACCTAAACCTGCAGTATGGAGATAGGTTTGAACAGAGGGAACCACCCACCGAAGACGAAGTAGTCTAAATTAATATGGGCGATGAGGCCAATCCAAAGCCCATATTCATCAACGGTAGTCTTCCCCCAGATGAGAAGGAGGAATTAATTGCCTTGATCAGGGAATACATTGATGTCTTCGCCTGGAACTACGAAGACATGCCAGGACTCGACCCCAATGTGGCAATGCACCGCCTCGACATCAAGCCGGATGCCAAACCTGTCAAACAACAGCAAAGACGGTTTCGTCCGCAAATTATGGAAGCCATCGAGGCAGAGGTTAAGAAGTTGATCGATTCAGGGTTTATCCGAGAGGAGCAACATCCAGACTGGTTAGCCAACATCGTTCCCGTTATGAAGAAGAATGGCAAGATCAGGATTTGCATCGACTTTAGGAACCTGAATGAAGCATGTCCAAAAGACGATTTTCCTCTCCCGATCACGGATGTCATTATTAACAATACATGCGGATTCGAGAGAATGTCCTTCATGGATGGCTTTTCAGGGTACAATCAAATCAAGATGCATCCAGACGACGAGAAGCATACAGCATTCAGAACACCCCTCGGTATCTTCTGCTATACGGTGATGCCTTTCGGTCTGAAGAACGTAGGTGCCACATACCAACGAGCGATGACTAAGATTTTCCAGAAGCACCTTAGGAAAACGGTTGAATGCTACGTTGATGATTTGGTGGTAAAAAGCCGCAACAAAGAAGATCACATCAAGGACTTGAGAACGATGTTTGATCTCATGCGGGGTCATCAATTGAAGATGAATCCCACAAAATCCTTCCTCGAAATGTCCAGCGGAAAATTCCTTGGATTCGTCGTCATCACTAAGGGTATACACATCGACCCAGACAAGGTGAAGGCAATACATGAATTGCAACCCCCGAGAAATCTAAGAGAACTCAGAGGATTGCAAGGGCGTTTAGCTTACATCTGGAGGTTCATCTCAAATCTTTTTGGGAAGTGCCAACCATTTTCTAAGCTAAACAAGAAGGGCGTGTCATTTGTTTGGGACGAGGCTTGCCATAAAGCATTCGAAGATATCAAGGCATATCTGATGAATCCCCCTGTTCTTGTTGCACCAAAATCAGGTAAACCGTTCTTGATTTACATCAAGGCGATGAACCATTCGATAAGTGCTTTATTAGCACAAGACGATGATAATGGTCACGAACAGGCGGTCTATTATCTAAGTCGGACCTTGATAGGCGCCGAGTCTCGGTATCCGATGATCGAGAAAGAATGTCTCGCATTGGTATTCACAGTACAGAAGATGCGACATTACTTGGTTGGCCAGACGATTTACGTCATTACCAATGTTAATCCGGTAAGGGTATTCATGACTCAACTGGGTTCGATGAATTAGCGGTTAGCGAAGTGGGCTCTTCTCTTGTCCCAGTATGATTTGCACTTCAAACAGTAGAAGTCAATCAAAGGACAAGCAATTTGTGATCTTTTGGCGGCAAGCCCGACAACAGATACGGTAGAAGTATATGATGACTTGCCAGATGAAACCCACGAGGTTAATACCACATCACACCAACAAGTATGGCAATTATACTTTGATGGTGCTTCGAGAGCAGTTAATAAGGCGATAACCCCTGGATGTTCTAGAGTCTCCTCCGGAGTTGGAGTTGTCTTAGTTTCCCCGGGAAAGCACGTGATGCCTCGGGCTTATTCACTGATGAATCCATGTTCCAATAACGTAGTCGAGTATAACGCGCTCATCATTGGACTTAGTTTCGCCAAGGAGCTGGGGGTCGAATATCTCGAAGCTTTTGGGGACTCTCAATTAATAGTCAACCAAGTTCGTGAAGAGTATGAAGTCAGGAACCCAGATCTGATTCCGTACCACCAGGAGGCCGTCAGAATGGCGGATTCTTTTAAAGAATTTTATATTGAATACATCCCGCGTCTTCAGAACGCTTATGCAGATGCACTGGCAGCACTAGCAGTATCACTCGCGCAGCCGTCCGAAACTGAACTGCTAGTCACAGTAAGATCACACCAACTCTGCATACCCATATACGATATGGAGGTCGAAGAGGAGGATGATAGAAACGTAAACGCCAAAGAGGTGAACTCAACCCAAATCAGGTCTGAGTCCCGAGATTGGCGCTTTCCTATTATTGATTACGTCCAGTATGGCATTTTGCCGGAGGATGCAAAAGAAAGAGAATCTATTCGCCGAAGAGCACTACGGTTCTTTTACAATACCGAGGCCCGTACGTTATATCGCCGAGGGTATGATGATTTACTTCTCCGATGCCTTTCGAACGAAGAAGCAAAAGAAGTTCTTAAGGAAGCACACGAAGGAGAATGCGGTGCGCATCAGCCTGGTCCCAAGCTCTACGATCGAATCAGAAGAATGGGATACTTCTGGCCAACAATGGTTCGTGACGCGATCGAGTACGCCCGAGAGTGTCACACCTGTCAAGTGCATGCGAATTATATGCACCAACCACCGGAGCGGTTACACACGTCAACCACATCCTGGCCATTCGAGACATGGGGTATGGACATTGTCGGCCCTATTTTTCCCCCTTCAGTCAAAGGCGATCGGTTTATTCTCGCTATCACCGACTACTTTTCAAAGTGGGCCGAAGCAATTTCGCTTAAAGAAGTGAAGACGAACAACGTCATCAACTTCATCAAGCATCATGTCATATATCGACACGGCGTGCCGAGACGGATCATTCATGACAACGGTCCGCAGTTCATAAGCAACGCTTTCGTCAGATTCTGCGACAAATTCAAGATTCAAGATGTTTCGTCAACGGCTTATTATCCCGCCGCTAATGGATTAGCTGAGGCTTTTAACAAGACGATCATCAAGATCCTGTCAAAACTCGTGAAAACCAATAAGCGAGATTGGGACGATAAACTCGGAGAAGCGCTCTGGGCTTATCGCACCACCATACGCACACCTACGGGAGCCACCCCCTATTCGTTGGTGTACAGATGCGAAGCAGTGCTACCGTTGGAGATTCAAATCCCCTCCCTTCGGATCGCTCTCGCAACGGAGATGACGACCGAAGAGCAACATCAAAAACGTCTCGAAGAACTCGAGAGGTTGGATGAAAAGTGCTTGGAAGCTCAACAACACATTGAGTTCTACCAGGCTAGAATATCCAGGGCTTTTGACAAAAGGGTCCGCCAAAGAAGCTTCAAGGAAGGAGATCTGGTCCTCGCTGCTCGTCGACCAATAATCCTCAACTCCAAGAAGAAAGGTAAATTCGAACCCAAGTGGGAAGGACCGTTTGTAATAGACACAGTCTATTCAAACGGCGCTTACCGCCTCATTTCTCTAGAAGGCGTCAGGCAATTAATGCCAATAAATGGGAAGTTTCTGAAAAAATACTATCCCTAGTACATTCAGGATAACTCATTTATCGGGAAGTTCCTTGAAGAATATTGCACTTAATATTCTAAAGGATAACCCAAATTCATTCTCACCACCAAAATCCCTCACTGATCAATTCCAGTTCACAGTGAGTCCACCAAGAATGTTCTTCTGGCCCTCTTGATTCCTTCCATGAACAAGAGGTCCACTTTCAGTTCGGAGTCCCCTTTCGATAAATGAAAGAACTCCCTTCCTTTTCTCTTTGGTTAAACCTTCTCATGATCATAACCAAAGTTGAATTTCAGTTCGATAAACAAAAAACTCATCTCCTGATCAGATAACCAATCCTATAAAAGGTAAGTTTATCTAGATCTTCCGGATTCTCGGAGTGGAGATCCCACTTCTAGTTTCCTTCTTGCACTGGAAATAGAATATAAAATTCTTCCTTCCTTGCTTGGGGAATAGAATATAAAATTCTTCCTACCCACATCGACTCTTTTTCCAAAATTTATCAATTTAGGATTCATCCTAGGTATTTTATCCCGAAACCTAAGCAGGGATAAGTCTGCGCCTAACACGCGCTGCCGGTTTAGTCTTTCTCCGAAGAAGAAGACACCAGAGTTCGATTCTGGGGTATTTTATCCTGAAACCTAAGTAAGGATAAGTCTGCGCCTAACACGCGCTGCCGGTTAGTTCTTAACCGTTAAAAAGAACACCCGCCCACATATACAACATTGTGGCAGATTGTTATTAATAACACCAGAATCCATGCCTTACACGTATGGGGAATTTCATCCTGAATCCTAAGAAAGGATATGCCGACGCCTAACACGCGTCGCCGGTTTGGTCTTTATCCGTAGAAAAAGATACCAGAGCCTGACTCTGGGGACCTTTGTCCCGAAGCCTAAGTAGGGATGAGCCAACATCTAATACACGTTGCTGGGTAGCCTATTCCCATAACAATGGCAAAGTCTACATATTCGAAGTTGTAGCACGAAGTCTAAGGGAGTTCATTCCTTTAGCACAACGTCACATGCAGAACGGACTAAGACAATCTGCATGCTAGCCCGACTCAAACGGTAGTCGGTAAAGGCTAATCAAATCCGTTAGAGGCTGGGGGTTAGCCAAAAATCCTAAAGCCAACACCTAACACGTGTCGCCGGGTAGCCTATTCCCGTAACAATGACGAAGTCTATGTATTCGACATCATAGCACAAAGTCTCAGAGAATTCAATCTCTGAGCACAACGTTACATGCGAACGGATTTAAACAATCCGCATGCTAGCCCGACTCAAACGGTAGTCGGTAAAGGCTCATCAAACCCGTTGATGGCTGAGGGTTTGCCAAAAATCCTATGAGTATTATGGTCAATCATTTCAAACGGAATGATGAATCATAATAAAGATAAAAATAAAAACCAGTTTCACTAAAGGAATCAAAGGTCAAAGTACTCAGCAAACAAAATCATACATCAAAACTATGACCAAAAATCTGCTGACTGATCTTAGACAGCTTCTCATCATAAGCTTGTATAAGTTCAGCTCTAATGGACTCCTCGGTGGCGGTCGAAGTCTTCGCAGCAGTCTCCTCTGTCTCGATTAACTTCTGCTTCAAGGACTTCAACTCATCAGACAAAGCCGTGCAGGTTTGCTGATACTGTGCTTTCATCATCTGAAGAATGCCCAGAGTCTTTTCTTCCTCGTGGAGTTCTCTTCTGAGCCGGTCTATCTTGGTCTCACAAGAGATAATGGAAGAGTCGAGCTCGGCAAGTGAAGATAATCTGGTAGCAAGGCCGGTCTCAACTCGATCCACTCGATCTCGCTGCACCTGAATCTTAAGCTCAGCGAGAATCTGAGTCTCGCGCAGTGACTGTAAGCGAGTATCCAGCTCAGCAGCAATAAATGAGGAGGCACCTGCATCTCGGAGCTCACGAAACATCTGAAGCTCATGCTCTAAGCAATCGAGGTCATCAACTATAGCTTGTGCCAAATCTGGATATCCTGCTCCCCTTATCAAACTGATTTTGGAATCAAGGAAAGGCTTGAATTGGCGAAGAAGAAGTCCACCGTGGAAGAGCTTGCCAATCATAGCATTCATGAAGGAGAAGAAGGAGCGGAGTTCTATGCTGAGAACGATCTTCTCAGGATCGTCGTCTGATAGCAACTCCTTCACTAGGGTATGAACCCGAGAAGAAGGCCCTACACAAAAGAAGAAACCCATCAAAAATGCTTTGAGGAGGAAATAAATAATAGTTTCAGTTGTTCAATTCATACCCTCTTGAGTCTCTGGGGGTAGTGGAGGTGTAATGGCTGTAGGTGCATCAACTGGTGTAGTTGGTCTCACAGCCGGCTCAACAGGATCATTCTAGGCAAAAGCTCCTGTCAAATTCAAAACAGAATTCGCAGAGGCATCACATTATAGATGCATTAGTCAAAATTGGCTAGTCCTATAATCAACTTAGAAGGAGGCACATACCTTCAAAGGAACCATCCTCGGGATTCTTAGCGAAGGTGGACTCGGAAAACATATCCCCAGGTAACTGGTCATCAATCTGAGGAGAGCTATATATGAAGTTCATCATAGGAGTGTCCGCAAACAAGCCTTCCTCGTCAAAATCATCGATCGAGAAGTCTGACGCAAGAGGATATAAGTACCAAAGAAGAATGAAGAGGCCACAACTAATAGAAATGAGTTACCTTTTACAGGTGCATTAGCCTCTTCATTTCCAAGATCCACATTCGCCTCCTACAAATTATCTGAAGGAGCAAGAAGTACGGAGACAATTAGAGGATGCACAAACTCCTTTGTGTGCCATCTAAAAAATACATTGTCAATGGTAGATGTACCTGGATTCGCGGAATCAGGTCCTACATTGATGTCCTCTCTAATGGTAGAAACTCCTGTAGGCCTCTTTACGTGGGGCAGTGAGTCGGGTTCACCAGAAGATACAGGAGCAGGATCAGGACTCATCTCGCTCTCTCCACGCTCTCCTATATAGAGATGGAAAGGCATGAGTCAATGTTCTGAATAATCAAGAGAATGGTTTTCAGGGTAGATGTTACCTCCGTCACTAGCAGGATCATCACCAGCCAGGTCCATATCAGAAGCTCGGGAAGCCGCACGCGGCTTACGGGCTAATCTCTTCCGCCTGGCAGCGGGGACAATAGTAGAAGGTCTCGCCTGGGGAGGAGGATAGAATTCTTCTTCCTAGTCACCAATGGTCCCTGAAACATCAAACCATTATCAGCTTTAATAATTCTGAAAGTAAAAAAAAAAAATGACTAACCTCGCTCAGAAAAGTTATCGTAATCTTCAGGATCTCCACCTGAAGCCTCGTCTGTAGAATGGAATGTCCTTTGTCCCTCTTCATCAATCCGACGAGTCTTGTTCTGTGTCCTCTGTGACCGAGCGTTCTCCCAAATCCTGCGAGAATCAACCTGAGAAGCTTCCTCGGCCTTTAGCTCTGCGATCGGCTTTACAGGGATAGTCTTGTTGGCTGCTAACAACCACTTGCAGCTTAAGAAAGTGAGGTTCAACTGCCGATCAGCACTCGGGAGACTGAACTTGGTACCAGTACAGCCAGTCACAGTCCACAACCAAGCACGGAGACCATCCACCAAACCGCCGTGGGCCCGAAGCTGCTGTCGGGGGATCCCGACGTAAAGCTGATCCTAGCCAAACTGGCGAGCAAATCGGCAGGGTAGATATGGCTCTATGAAGCACTGATCCCTCACCTGAAAAGTCAGATAACCTGGCCTAATGTTCACTAGCCAGTTGAAGCAGCCAATGTCTAAGTGAGTGCGATACTCCCTTGGCCTCTCTTCGTCTATCAAACAATCGCCGTATCGGCCGGAGAACTGCGGAAAGCAAGTGGAAAATGTCCAACACTTGTGGACCTGCAGCTGCTGTCTAATCTCAGAAAATCCACGCCCTTCCCACTTGCCACTCTCAAGCAACTGTAGCAGGGGAACAGAGTGGTCTGTGGCGCTCGGTACCGACATCATATCCGAACGGTGAAGGACGAACCAGGCCATCAAGTAAGTGTACGGGAGCTCCGTCTTAATGGTGGGAATCTGACCTGGCAAATCACTTTCCTTCCGTATAAAGGCACCAGAAAGCTGTCGAAGTCCTCGATGAATATCAGCTACCATTACCGGAAGAAGTGAAAGCTCTTTCTTATAGGCGAGCTGAACGGCTGGGTAGAGCACCTCCAAGGGAAAGGCGTCGCCAGACTGATAGGGAACCACACACTTCTTTAGCCAAATAGCAAGATAACCGGCAAGAAGAGTCATCGGTCGAATCGGTGCGGTCGCATGCCATAAGAAGGATCTAAACCTGGTACCTACAGGAAAACCACCCTCAAGACTGCTAGTGGTATAAGAATGGGCGTCAATCTTCTTCAACAAACTGTTCACCCCTGAGGGAGTAAGTGGGGCCAACTGACAAATAGCCTCGCCAGAATTGCTCTCCAGATTCTTGAACAAATAA
>BQKN01055251.1:1362-28874 GCA_022839385.1 Asparagus kiusianus | reverse complement strand
AAACTTGTTTTATTTTCATTGTGTAAGGAGATCTTATAAAAAGATCAACTTTTTATTTTATTCGAGTTTATTATAATGACTAAAGTTGTAATAGATTCGATAGCAATGAAGACAGTAACTTTCACCGCAAACGAACTGGCGACCACAGTGGGAGCCAACAGCCTCACTGCCGAAGCTGTCGTGCCGCAGCCGACGATCAAGATCCCGGTGCTCGAAGAGGTCGAATACGAATTCGACCAGCAGAGATTCGAAGAATATATTTCCTCCTCCTCCTCCAGATCTGCTCCTCCTCATAAGCGCAGGGAGATCTCCTCCTCCCAGAAGATCCGTCGGTCTCCAAATCTGAAGATTCGAGAAGTCGATCTCCTCGCCGTCGCTGCTACAGTTACACCTTGCAACGATCCGCCGGCCAGATTCGCAGATCTGAACTCCTTCTCGATCAAGGAGTCGACTACTGAAGGCGCGCCAACTCTATCAAAGAGAGCACGTCAAAGGAAACGCCAACGCCTCGCGTGCTAATTCGCCAAGGCTTTGAATCAGGTGGATGGACTCCGTTATCAAGTAGATCTGGAGTTCAGAAAGCGCCAAGTGGCTAATCTGTCGCCACGACCAGCATCGGAATCCTCCTCTCGACCTCTAATTAACGAATGGGTTCATGTCAAACGCACCCGCTCTACTCTCGAGGAGCGAATCCAGATGCGCCGCGCCTTGCTTGCGCATGCCCAGACCCTTGCGCGAAAAGCACATGAAATGCAAAAGGAAGAGGCGGTTAAGAGATCACCGAGATCTAAACAAGTTTGGATGCCAAAAGCCAAATCAGCGCCTAAGGCAAAAACAAACGGAACTGTCATTAAGCTTTTGTCAACTTCAGATCCCGAACCTCCGGTAAAGCCCCACCGTAGCGGGGATTTCCCTAAGTTCAGGATTCCTCTGAAGGATCACCTCGGTTCTCCACCCGAAGATCGAGGCAAAGCACCTGTTAAGGAACGCTTGGGACCATTGAAGGAACCACGAGCAAACACCCAAACTAGGGGTCGTACGCGACCTCCTAACAAAATGATTTCTGCAACGGCCCGCTTGGCGGTGCGCGCAGAAAATCAGGAGCTCGTTAAGGTTTCACTCCCACAAAGGTGTGATTCCAAGCGTGTGTCTCCTGTAGATGCCAACAAGGCGATGTTTACTCAGATGAAAACGCTTCAGACAGAAGAATGCGTTATACCTGAGAATTCATGTAAACAGCCGATAGGTTGCTCTGACCGCAACGTCGATGAGTTGTACTATCGGGCTGGGGGTACGAATAAATCTCGAAAGAGAAGTACCCGGGAAACGGACTTTCACTGTTCGTGTACCAAAATCATCAGGGCAATATTATTAGCGTGTAGCTGCCCCAAGACCGCTCTACAGAGGGTCTCGGTATTTGAGAGGATCTCCACTGAAGCATCAAAGCCCAAATCAAGACGTTTTCGCAAAAGACGATCGGTTGTTCGAGATGATGAATTCCCAGAAATTACCATCAACATGGTCAATAAGGGAAAATCTCCGATTGTTTCAAGTGGTTCCAACCCGAATTTCTCTCCAGGAAGAAGAGTCAATTCGGGAATAACCCAACGAATATCTCAGCTTTAGCTAGCAGTCGTCGGATATAACAATTACCCAGAGATCTATGAAGGAATCCATTCCGATGACGAACTCTCGGATTCTTATTCCGTACTCACCTCCGACGATACAACGTCTAGCATAGGACAAGCTCAGGAAGTGTTCATGATCAACACCGAGCAAATAACCAAAATCATTGAGGATGCTCTAGCCAAGCAGAAAGAAACATTCAAAATCGAAATGAAAATGGCTATGCAGGAGATGAGACAAATGCATGACCAACAAATCCAAGCTTTGTCGAATCAGCTAGTTGAATCCAGCCGTCGCACACAGAACACCGCAGTTGACAGCGATCCAGAAGTGGACGAAATCATCATGGCCAACGTAGCTCCCAAAAATACTGGTTGTGGTTTAAATGCACACCCTACAGATAACAATACTGGGGGTGGTCCCACCAAAGATGACAATGCTGGGGGTGGCCTCGTTATTCCTCTCGAAAATTGCCCAAAACAGGATATAGATGAGGACGAAAAGATGAAGGATCTCGAGAGCAAAATTAACGCTTTAATGTCTGCTCAAGAGGTAAAGAAGACCGGCATTCCGTGTCCTTACCCGAAAGAGTGGGACTCGATCCTGTATCCGACGAAGTTCAACCTGATCAACTTCACGCCGTTCGACGGGAAGGGTTCGCCCACTCAGCATCTAATCTACTTCAAGTCCCACTTGGGCACGATCTCTGGCAATGAAGCCTTGATGGTTCGGTCATTCGTCGGCACCCTTCACGGGCCTACCTTCGATTGGTATCAGCGTCTTAAATTTGGAAGCATCAACAGGTGGGAGGACCTGGAGAGCATGTTCCTCACTCATTTCTTCGATGATGATGCCGAAGTGTCGATCAGGATACTCTTCGATGAGAAACAAAAAGACGGAGAGTCGGTGGATACCTTCATCAAACGCTTCCGCAATCAGGCAATGAACTGCAAGGATCCCATCACGGAGGAATTCATCTTGCAGACTTATCATAACAATTTGTCCATTAACATCTTGGACGTTATGGGAGTAGAGCCGCTCAATACCTGGAAAGAGTTGAAGGTGCGTGGAGAGCAGGCCGAACGCTTCCTCAGAAGGAGGAAGGTCGAAAGAAGCCAACCGATGGCTAACCTTCTGAACCTGAGTCTCATTTCCCATGATGAAGGGAAGGCACCTACAACAGCTGTTGATGTTAATCAGACATCGCAACAGCAGCCCCGAAGACAGCAGAAGACTTCGGATCAGAGGCTCCAAAAAGAGTACTCATTCAAGGACGAAGACGTTCCAGCCATCTTCGAGACCCTTCTCGAAAATAATAAGATCAAGCTGCTACCCATCACGAATCAAGAGGAAGCTAACAATACTGCAGATCCGAAGTACTGCGCGTACCACAGGAGGATCCTTCATCCCACCAAGGCTTGCTTTACTTTAAAGAATAGCATGCAGACCTTGGTTGAAGCCGGCGTCATAACGCTAAGATAAGCCAAATGAGAATGGCAAGACTCCGATAAGTATAAGAGTATAAACTGCTTTTCAACACTCCGACAAGTATACGAGTATAAACTGCTTCTTAATACTCCAATAGGTATATGAGTCTAAACTATTCCCACTCTTGACGGGAAGTTCCTGGAGAATTTTTACATGTAATATTCTTAAGGATAACCCGATCATGCAACTGAATACAATGGTAAACCCAGTTTCACAAAGGAAGCTGGGGGTGGATGATTCATGTAACGGGAAGTTCCCAGGAAAAAAATACTATATGTAATTTTCTTAGGGATAACCTGATCATTACAAACAAAGTGATAAACACTAAACCCTCATTGTGATTTCCGAACACTCTTTTGCTGAGACGAGATTCGATCGCTTCGTTAGATCAATCTTCTCTCACAAAACTCCTATTGGTGTTTGACGACAGATCAACCAATCCTCACAGAATTCCCCCACTGATCAAATCAACTGACGGTGCGTCCACTAAAATTTCTATCCGCCAATTCATGGCAATTTTCAAAGCTTGACGTGTTAAGTCCTGATCACTTAACATTAAAATCCTTCACCGAGTGGCCAGTACAAACCAGTATTTCTACTGCTACACGTATACCACTCTCTCTGCTTTCAGGTCAAACCTATAAAAGTTAGGGCCAAAGCCAAATTCTCCTCTTGATTCCTTCCATGAACAAGGGGTCCACATCCAATTCGAGCAATCAAACCTATAAAATCTAGGATTGTCTCCGGCCTCACCTTAGTCAAACCTGCAGATAGTTAGGACTAAGGTCAAGTCAACCATTTCGATAAACGAAAGACTTCCATCTTCTCCTTTTCAGCCAAACCTATAAAAGGTAGGGTTGAAATTGGAATTTTTCTTCAATAAATGAAGAACTCTTCTTGGATCAAGCAACCAATCCTATAAAAGTTAGGGTTACTTGAATCTTTTCGATTCTAGGAGTGGAGATCCCATTCCTAGTCTCATCCTTCTGGACTCTGGGGGTGGAGATCCCACCTCGAGTTTCCTTTCCTACTGAAGATAGAATATAAAATTCGCTCTCTTCAGGTGCCGGGAGATAGAATATAAAATTCTTCCTCTTTTATTTTCCAGTCCGTCTTTACTTTGAGAGAAGACACAATTCCTAACTTCCAGTCCGTGCACTTTGTGCACGGGGAATTTTATCTTAACTCCTAAATAGAGATAAGCCTACGCCTAACACGCGTTGCCGGTTTAGTCTTTCACCGAGTGAAAAAGACACCAGAGTATAATTCTGGAGACTTTTATCCCGAATCCTAAGTAGGGATGAGTCAACGCCTAATACGCGTTGCCGGGTGCCATATTCCCGTAAGAAATGGCGAAGTCTATGTATTCAAAATCATAGCATTAAGTCTAAGAGGAGAAATTCTCTTAGCACAACGTTACATGTGAGACGGGTTTTAATAATTCACATGCTAGCCCAATTCAAACGGTAATCGGTAAAGGCACATCAAACCCGTTGAAGGCTGGGGGTTTGCCAAAAATCCCAAAGTCTATGTCTAACACACATTGCCGGTTTAGTCTTTCACCGATTGAAAAAGACACCAGAATCCAGTCTGGGGTATTTTATCCCGAAGCCTGAGTAGGGATAAGTCAGCGCCTAACACGCGTTGCCAGGTTAGTCATTAACTGTAAAAAGGACAAAAGCCCACATATTCAATAGTGGCAGGTTGTTATTCATAACGCCAAAATCCGTGATTCACATGCACGGGGAATTTTATCCCGAAGCCTAAGCAGGGATAAGCCAACGTCTAATACGCATTGCCGGTTTAGTCTTTTACCGATTGAAGAAGACACCAGAATCCGAGTCTGGGGACTTTTATCCTGAATCCTAAGTAAGGATAAGTCAGCGCCTAACGCGCGTTGCCGGGTAGCCTATTCCCGTAACAATGGCGAAGTCTACGTATTCGAAGTCGTAGCATCAAGTCTAAGAGAGTTCATTCCTTTAGCACAACGTCACATGCGGAACGGACTTAAACAATCCACATGCTAGTCCGACTCAAACGGTAGTTGGTAAAGGCTCATCAAACCCGTTGATGGCTGAGGATTTACCAAAAATTCTGTAAATGCGAGTCATTGACGCATCAGCTTTGTTAGTTGGTCTCATGACTCGATTATCCAATAACAAGATAAGATCCACACATGCATATGAATCAGCTTTAACAGTTGGTCCTGCAGCCCCGACACTTGGGACCACCATGCTCCAATACCTTAAAGATCTTAAACTGTGTATACTCCAGTAAACGTACGAGTATAAACTGTGTTAACGGCGATCGATCCGCAACCCTAGGGTCAACGCCGGTGTAGGCGTATAAAACTGCCTATAGGTCCCTTAACACAGCTCGACGACGCCGATTCGACAAAACCGACCATCGGGCGACGTATCCAAGCACGACCATTAGTCCGCAACACCGAAGCCGGATGATACGCGACGAAGCGGGTTAACGAGGCTACGAAGCTGACGAACCGCACGTAAACAATGGAATGAATCCACTCGCGTGCGGAATCAAGCCAACGGGTTGAAGAATCAACGAGTCATCCAACCAAGAGCGGACTCGGACGAATCACGATCGAATCAAGATCAGTTCCGGACTCGAACTCAGAAGTGGATTTACTGCCAAATCAGGAGTCAAGTTAACGAATCGATTCCAGACCAATCAACCGCATAACCGAATCACGGACAAAGCGGATACAACAACCGAACGACGGAACCCAAACACCCAGAGGGGCTCGGCCGAAACCGAGCCACCTCAGGGTGGCTCAGCCCAAGCCGAGCCACCCTGAGGTGGCTCGGTGGCCGAGCCACCCCAGGGTGGCTCGGCATGAGCCGAGCCACCTTGAGGTGGCCGACCACCTATGTGTCGGCCATACGTGCACACGGGCACAGTGACGTTTGGCTATAAATAGGAGAGGGGTGGTTCATTTTCAGTGGTTGGAAAAATTGGAGTCGAAGCTCTGCCAAATTCAGATCTCAAAACTTAAAAAGATTGGAGCTTTAAGACTTTGAAGACTTGGACCTCCAGATCCGGTGCTTGGCGATCGTCAACGCCAAATAAGGCAAGAGTTCGAGAGGATCGGATCTCAGATCTATGTAGTTTTCCTCCAGATCAAAGCTTGGTCTTTGATCCCGAGATTAGGGTGATTATTTTCTTGGTGAATTAATCCCTCCGGCTATTATTTCCTTGGTGAAATAATACCCGTCGTACTGCGTAGATCCGACCGGATCTAGATCTTGCGGTGGTCAACGATAAACCCCCGGCGCAGGCAAACAACCCACGCAAGCGAGCGACCGTAAAACAGGAGCTCGTGATTTGTTCGGTAAACAAGAGAAAAGTTGTAATTTTTATTTCTTTGTTTTGATTTTCATTATAACCGGATCTTATAAAAAGACCGGATCTTTATAATCGATAAACTGTTACAAGAGTGTGCAATGGAATCAATGAAGAAAGCTACCATTTTTCCCGCGAACAGTTTATCGATGTCAGCGCAGGCACGGGCTCAAGTCCAAGAAGCCCGTAGGAAGCTGCAGAAGGAAGTGGCAAGCAAGCCGCCATCAACCCGCAAAGTCTGGAGGCCCAAGTCCGAAGTGGCGATTCAGGCCAAAGAGCAACCTTTGTAGCCTTCGAAGCAGGTTCAACCTTCGGCGAACCAAACGAAGTCGCCGACAATTCCCATGGCTACTCCGGGAGGTCACACAAAATCATCCAGGAGAAAGAAGTCAGTTTTGGAGCGCCTCAGCCCACTTCCCGATGGACGATGCAAAGTTCCAGTTCAAGAATGTTTGGGCCCAATGAAAAAGCCCCGAACGATTCAACACGCTGGGGGTCGTCGCAACCCCCAACATGACGAGGAAATCAGGGCAACCAAGCGCACTACGCTGCGTATTGAAGTTCAGGAGCCTATTGAGAATTCACGCCCACAAAGGCGTGTATCGAGACGCGTGACTCTTGGAAGCCCGAAGAAGGTAGTTCGCTCCCAGAAGGAAATGTTATCGTCTGATGATGATTGCGTTATACCTGAGGAATCGTGCCAACACACGATAGGTTGCTCCGACTTTCAAACGGACGAGCTGTACTATCGTGCTGGGGGTACGAGCAAAGCCAGAAAGAGGAGTCCTCGAAGACTGGAAACTCAGTGCCCTTGTTCAAAGCTTATTCGGGCGGTACTGTCTGAATGCGACTGCATCAAGGCAGTCCCCGAGAGAGTTTCGGTGTTCGAAAGACTCAGCACTGAAATGCCAAAGCAAAGGTCTAGGCGTTTCCGACGAAGAAGAATGGCGGTTGAAGATGGAGAATTTCCGAGGGTCACTGCTAACATGACCAGCAAAAGGACATCGACACGGGATAATCTTGAGTCGATTCTGAAAGCATCCCAGCGTCTAACCCGTCTGCAGTCTGGAGCCATCGCACGAGGAACTTATGGTAGGGTTCAGACAAAACTACCTTCAGAAGGTGAAGAGTCAGATACCTGCTCTGCGATCGCTTAAGATAATACAGTGTCCAGTGAGGGGGAACCCCGCGAGTCGCTGATGATAAGCGCGGAACAAGTGGCCAAGATGCTCGAGGAAGCCATGGCCAAACAACAGGAGAGCTTCAGGCTCGAGATGCAAATGGCCATGCGGACCATGAGAGAGATGCATGACCAACAAATCCAGGCATTGAGGAACCAACAAGGCGAACCAAGTCGTCGTAACCAGAACAATCTGGAAAATGAGGACACAGGTGCAAATGAAACTCGCAATGCCAATGATCCTCCCATTAATGCAGGGGGTGGCAATGAGGATGCTAGTCACAACACCACGGTTCCACCTCAGAATCGTGCTGACGAAGACACAGGTGAAAGATGAAAATTAAAAACCTCGAGAGCAAAATCAATACATTGATTTCTGCTCAAGAGACGAAGAAGACGGGCATTCCTTGTCCATACCCAAGAGAGTGGGAATCAATCCCCTATCCGGCGAAGTTTAGTCTAATCAAATTCACGCCGTTCGATGGGAAAGGTTCCCCCACTCAGCATTTGATTTATTTCAAATCGCATTTGGGTGTTATCTCTGGTAATGAGCCTCTGATGGTACGGTCCTTCGTTGGTACTCTTCGTGGAGCCGCCTTCGATTGGTATCGCCGCCTCAAGCCAGGAAGCGTGAATAGCTGGGATGACATGGAGACAAAATTCCTCGCTAACTTCTTCGACGACGACACCGAGATATCCATCGGAACGTTGCTCGACGAGAAACAAAAGGACGGGGAATTGGTCGATACCTTCGTCAAGAGGTTCCGGAACAAAGCAATGAACTGTCGGGACCCGATCACTGAGGAGTTCATTCTCCAGACTTGCCACAACAACCTCGCATTTGACGTGTTGGAAGCAATGGGAACAGCACCGTCCAACACTTGGAAAGACTTGAAGGTGCGCGGTGAAAAAGCCGAACATTTCCTCCGAAGGAAGAGGGCCGAGAGGAGTCAATCAACGACTAATCCTCCGAATTCGAACTTCGCCTCCCGTGGTAAGGGCAAGACAACTGCAGGGGCTGTTGATGCTAATCAAACTTCGCAACAGCAATCCCGGAGACAACAGAAGACTTCGGATCAGAGGCCTCAAAAAGAGTACTCCTTCAAGGATGAAGATGTTCCAGCCATCTTCGAATCCCTCCTTAAAAATAACAAGATCAAGCTGCCACCGATCACGAATCAGGAGGAAGCTGACAATACTACGGATCCGAAGTACTGCGCATACCACAGGAGGATCCTTCATCCCACCAAGGCCTGCTTTATTTTAAAGAATAGTATCCAGACCTTGGTTGAAACCGTCGTCATAATGCTAGAGTAAGCTAGTTGATAACGGCACAACTCCGACCGGTATAAGAGTATAAACTGCTTCCTGACACTCCGAAGAGTATACGAGTATAAACTGCTTCTCAATCCTCCGACCGGTATAAGAGGTTAAACTGCTCCCTGATACTCCAATAGGTGTATGAGTCTAAACTATTTCCTTTCTTCCATAGGAAGTTCCTGGAGAGTGCCATGCGTGGTATTCTTAAGGATAACCCGATCGTGCAGCCAATACAATGATACACCCAGTTTTACAAAGAAAGCTGGCGGTGGATAATTCATGTAACGGGAAGTTCTCGGAAGAATGTTAAATGTAATATTCTTAGGGATAACCCGGTCATGATGAATAAAGTGATAAATACTAAACTCCTAATTTCCGAACGCTCTTTTGCTGAGATGAAATCCGATCACTTCATTGGATCAATTTTCCCTCACAAAACTCTCATTGGTGTTTGACGACTCATAGTCTCCACCACAGAATCCCCCACCGATCAAACTAATTGACGACGGGACCACCAAAGTTCTTTCCTGTTTAATCCATTCAAACTTCCGCTATGTTCGTGCACTCAACACTTTTATTGTTAGAGTCCGGATATAATGCTTAGAATTCTGATCTATCAATCATTGACGAATGGTCAAAGCCCCCTTTTTGTTAAGTCTTTATCACTTAACATCAGGAACCCCCTTTGAGTGATTTGTACAAATCAACATTCCTACAGTGATTTGTACTCTCACTCTCACTTTCCACTTGGTCAAACCTTTCCTACAGTTAGGACCAAAACCAAAATCCTCTCTCGATTCCTTCAAAGAACGAGAGGCCCACAAATCGAGCGATCAAATCTTCTTACAGTTAGGATCGTTTTAAACCCCCTGTTTGGTCAAACCTTCCTACAGTTAGGACCACAACCAAAATCCCCTCTCGATTCCTCCAATGAACAAGAGGTCCGCTTTCAAATCGAGTGATCAAACCTTCCTACAGTTAGGGTCATCTCAAGCTCCCGTTTGGTCAAACCTTCATACAGTTAGGACCAAAACCACAATTCATTCTCGATAAACGAGAAATTCATCTTTAGTTTGGTAATCAAACCTTCCGATAGTTAGGGTTATCCGATTCTTTTCGATTCTCGGAGTGGAGATCCCACTCTTAGTTTCACCTTTCCGGATTCTGGGGGTGGAGATCCCACCTCGAGTTTCCTTTCCTTCTTTGTTTGGGGAATAGAATATAAAATTCTTCCTTCCCACACCAATCATTTTCCAAGAATTTCGGATTCATTCTAGGAAGTTTATCCCAAAGCAGGGATAAGTCTGCGCCTAACACGCGCTGCCGGTTTAGTCTTTCTCCGTAGAAGAAGACACCAGAGTTCGATTCTGGGGTATTTTATCCTAAAACCTAAGAATGGATAAGTCTGCGCCTAACCAGCGCTTCCGGTTAGTTCTTAACCGTTAAAAAGAACACTCGTCCACATATTCAACATTGTGGCAGGTTGTTATTAATAACACCAAAATCCATGCCTTACACGCATGGGGAATTCCATCCTGAATCCTAAGAAAGGATATGCCGACGCCTAACACGCGTCGCCGGTTTAGTCTTTTTCCGTAGAAAGAGACACCAGAACTCGATTCTGGGGTATTTTATCCCGAAGCCTAAGTAGGGATAAGTCAGCGTTTAATACACGTTGCCCGGTAGCCTATTCCCGTAACGATAGCGAAGTCTACGTATTCGAAGTCGTAGCACAAAGTCTAAGGGAGTTCATTCCTTTAGCGCAACGTTACATGCGGAACGGATTTAGACAATCCGCATGCTAGCCCGACTCAAACGGTAGTCGGTAAAGGCTAATCAAATCCGTTAAAGACTGGGGGTTAGCCAAAAAATCCTAAAGTCAACGCCTAACACGCGTCGCCGGGTAACCTATTCCCGTAACAAATGGTAAAGTCTATGTATTCAACATCATAGCACAAAGTCTAAGGGAGTTCATTCCTTTAGCACAACGTCACATGCGGAACGGACTAAAACAATCCGCATGTAAGTCCGATTCAAACGGTAATCGGTAAGAGCACGTCAAATCCGTTGAAGGCTGAGGATTTGCCAAAAATCCTAAGTCAACGTCTCATACACGTTGCTGTTTAGTCTTTTCACAGGAGAAAGACGAAGTCTACGTATTCAATATCGTAGCACTAAAAGGGTTAACTCTTTTAGCTTAACGTTACATGCGGAACGGATTTAGACAATCCGCATGCTAGCCCGACTCAAACGGTAGTCGGTAAAGGCTTATCAAATCCGTTGATGGCTGAGAATTTTCCAAAAATTCTATGAATACGAGTCATTGACGCATCAATTTTATAAATTGGTCTCGTGACTCAAGTATCTACCACGCTCCAATTCCTTAAGAGCTTAAACTGTATATACTCCAGCAGATGTACGAGTATAAACTATGTCAAACGCCGGACAACGCGTTGTAATGAAGATTCGACGCCAACGACCGATGGTTAGTTCTGTGTTGAAGCAGCAAACTCGAGCTAAAAAAGGCAAGAAATCAAGAACCGACTTCAAATTTAAAGTTCCGACAGACGGTCAGACAATAAATGCAGCACCGGAATCCTTACAGACGTTCGACAAAGCACCGAATAGCCTGAAGGAATTAAAGGAATCCAGAACAGAAGCCATTCCAAAGTCCCATTACACCGACTGATGGTTGGGACAATCACATCCAAAGTATTCCAGACTCTTCTATAAAAGAACGAGACTGAAATACTTTGGAGGGGGTATCTGTAGGCGTATAAAACTGCCTATAGGTCCCTTAACACAGATCGACGATGCCGATTCGACAAAACCGACCATCGAGCGACGTATCCAAGCACGACCGTTAGTCCGCAACACCGAAGCCGGATGATACACGACGAAGCGGGTTAACAAGGCTACGAAGCTGACGAACCGCACGTAAACAATGGAATGAATCCACTCGCGTGCGGAATCAAGCCAACGGGGGTAAGAATCAACGAGTCATCCAACCAAGAGCGGACTCGGACGAATCGCGATCGAATCAAGATCAGTTTCGAACTCGAACTCAGAAGTGGATTTACTGCCAAATCAGGAGTCAAGTCAACTAATCGATTCCAGACCAATCAACCACATAACCGAATCACGGACAAAGCGGATACAACAACCGAACGACGGAACCCAAACACCCGGAGGGGCTCGGCCGAAACCGAGCCACCTCAAGGTGGCTCGGCCCAAGCCGAGCCACCTTGAGGTGGCCGGCCACCTATGTGTCGGCCACACGTGCACACGGGCACAGTGACGCTTGGCTATAAATAGGAGAGGGGTGGTTCATTTTCAGTGGTTGGAGAAATTGGAGTCGAAGCTCTGCCAAATTCAGATCTCAAAACTTAAAAAGATTGGAGCTTTAAGACTTTGAAGACTTGGACCTCCAGATCCGGTGCTCGGCGATCGTTAACGCCAAATAAAGCAAGAGTTCGAGAGGATCGGATCTCAGATCTATGTAGTTTTCCTCCGGATCAAAGCTTGGTCTTTGATCCCGAGATTAGGGCGATTATTTCCTTGGTGAATTAATCCCCCCGGCTATTATTTCCTTGGCGAAATAATACCCGTCGTACTGCGTAGATCCGACCGGATCTAGATCTCACGGTGGTCAACGGATAAACCCCCGGCGCAGGCAAATAACCCACGCAAGCGAGCGACCGCAAAACAGGAGCTCGTGATTTGTTCGGTAAACAAGAGAAAAGTTGTAATTTTTATTTCGTTGTTTTGATTTTCATTGTAACCGGATCTTATAAAAAGACCGGATCTTTGTAATCGATAAACTGTTACAAGAGTGTGCAATGGAATCAATGAAGAAAGCTACCATTTTTCCCACGAATAGCCGGTCAACGCGTAATCCTAGGTCAACGCCAGTCAACGCATTGCGATCAAAAGTCAACGTACGACGGTTCAAAACCCTAGGGTCAACACCGATCAACGCGTAGCCCCAGGTCAACGCCAGTCAATATGTTGCGATCAAAAGTCAATTCAATGACACGAGCCAAACTCAATTCATCAGTGGTAGATTTGAGACTTCGACGACGGCCAGACGATAAACGTAGCGCCGGAAGAATTTCAGCTAGCTATTCATCAAAGCATCGAGTAGACTAAAAATCGAAGGATTCAAGAATCGAGGCTAACCATAGGTCCTTTACGCCGACTGAAGGCTGGACCAATCATATCCAAAGTATTCCAGCCTCTTCTATAAAAGAAAAGAGTCTGGAACGCTTTGGAGGGGGTATCTGTAGGCATCGAAAATCGCCTATAGGTCTCCACGAACAACTCAGTGTTAAGGAACGACGATTAATGTTACAATCCGGTTCACAAGAGTTTGATTGATGTCGGTGAATGCTTGAAGTGAATCGACGAACTACGTGAACTAACAGAATTCCGGAATAACGAAGGTACAGGCCAATCGAGAGCCCCACGATGTTTACAAAAGGAACAACACCCTTCGTGCCTCATTCGTTCTACAGATAATCCAACCATCGGAGCTGATAGAACTCCTCGTCGACTTTCCAACGCACTTCGAATCACTCAAATCCGAGTTCGGACGAAGAATTTACAGCGAAAGCGGACAAATACACCATAACGGAGTGTCTCGGCCTTGGCCGAGACACCCTAGGGTGTCTCGGCTCAGGTGGAGACACCCTGGGGTGTCTCTAATGCAGAAATGGGCCTTTATGCGGTTTAAACCGCCCGCAACCCCTCAAGCCTATAAATACAAGCCTTAGACCCTCATTTTTCAGGGCTGGAGTTTTGGAGATTAGGCGAAGCCCTGCCGGATCGAAGACTGAAGGTACATGAATCTCAGAGAGGAGGAGGAGAGATCGGATCTAGTTCTTCAACGCAAGAGAGAGAGATTCGTTAGATCTACAATTTCTCGGATCCGTTCCTTAGGATTATCCCGTTGCGGTAATCTTAAGAAGAGTGATTATCTCGCTTCGCCGAGATAAGAGCTACAATTTTCTCGATCCCTTTGGGGATAGACGAAGCTCTGCCCAATTTTTCAGTAATCAGATCTGATCGACGGTGGTCCACGGATAAACCTCGGCACAGGCAAAGACACCCACGCAAGCAGAAGATCGATAAACGATCTCCCTGCGTTTGTTTGACAAAGTTGTAAACTTGTTTTATTTTCATTGTGTAAGGAGATCTTATAAAAAGATCAGCTTTTTATTTTATTCGAGTTTATTGTAATGACTAAAGTTGTAATAGATTCGATAGCAATGAAGACAGCAACTTTCACCGTAAACAATACTGGGGGCATCATACCAACAAGCGATGGATTGCTCAAATAAGCTGCACCACCAAGCTGGGATGTGAATAAATCATAAAAGGATGATGTCCGAGAAACTAACTCTCACTGTCCATGTGAGAGGCTTATCAGGGTGGTAATATCAAAATATAGCTGCTCCAAGACCATTTCACAAAGGGTCTCGATATTCAAGAAGCTTGTGTGACGCCTGTAGACGGTAAAAATTACCGCGACGGACCAACAAACAAATTCGCCCGCAAGTCAAGGCCATCCATTTAGATGAAGAATGGAGTGTAGCCGTGAGACGGGTTCGAGGGTACGCCTAGGCCCTCACACACCGAGTCGCATGGAAGTGGATCCGCCCTCATAAGCCAGATCCGCTCGCAGATATTCAAATCCACCCTCATGAGCCCGAGCCACTCACAGGGGTACAAATTCGCGTTCAGCGGCACGCAAGGGGGCTCAAATCCGCCCCCATGTACCGAATCCGCCCGCAGAGGGCCGCGTCTACCTAAAAACCGGATTCCCAAGGACGGATCTTCCCCATTCCTCGCGATGCGTGGGGAGGGAGCGCAGCGCTCCAGATTCGTCAGACGGCTGCCTGTAGTTCAAGCGAACAAGACAGGCGCAGGGTCGGTCTGCACCCTCATAAATGCAGGTCACTTCGCCCATCAGAATAGAAACCCAAAGCCGTTAGCACGCCGCAAGCTATCTGGCGCTCGTTCAGACACGACGTCCCTTCTCTAACCTCTATCAAGACATGGGGAGAGGAGAGAAGGCACGGGGTCCTAGGACTGTCGAATAGCCTCCCGGCGGTTCACAACGCGGGTGAGCCGACGTCTGCCAGAACAGCCTGCACCCTCATAAATGCTGTTCACCTCACCCGTCCAAACGGAGAAACAGAGTCGTCGGTGCTCCATGAGTTGATCAGATCTACTCAAGCAGCTGGCAGCAGCTGTCACGGGTACAAGGAGGGACTTTCCCACTCTTACACGACGTGACGCAACATGCGGCTCATCGAATGACCGCTGGCAACACAGAGAAACAGTAGAATGTCTCTGGACAATGTATGATCACATCCCATAATTTAAGGGACATCCGAACTGTCTCTCTCTCCTATTAAAAAGGCTTCTTTCAGTAACTTAGGGAGAGATTGATCGATTGATCAATCAAGAGAGGAAGAAGCTTTCTGCATACCCTTGCATTACAGCGCCATCTCCTAGCTCCGAGCCCCGATCGCCGGCGAGCCAGAAGAGACGAACTCCCTCACCTTGAGCTTCTACTGAGTACTGAAGCTCTCCAACAACCTCGGTCGAACCGTCCAAGGGAAGCAGACTTGGCACGAGCACCGAATAAAGCATCCTGTAGCTACCTTAAAGTCCCCACGATTAAACAAGAAGGGCCTTCCCTCTTCTTCTGTTGTAATTCAGATTGATTTAGTTTGTAATAAGCTTCCTTATAAATACAAACAAAATCCCCCATTTTTGGGAAAATCAGAAATTTACACCTACAGAAGATGGCGACCACAGTGGGAGAAGCTGTTTCTTCAAACGAGATGGTGGTAGCTCAGTTCGACGAGGTTGCTGTCGGGACGACGGTGGAGTCCCTAGAGATCGAGTTTGACAAGGCCAAGTACGAAGAGTACTTGTCTTCCTCCTCTTCCGGGGGCGAAGCGTCCCGTAAACGCCACAGAGTCATGCACAAGAGCCGACCTCAGACGGTCAAAGCTCCCGCGCCAGAAGACTCTACCTGAGTCTCGACGGGGAAACCCACCCCAAACACCCTCGAGGCCAAGTCCCAGATCGAGAGTGTGAAGGGAGGGTCTACTAAGTGGGTCGCCAAACGACCCTCGGTAACACCCGCTCCAAAAGAGACACCCATTTAGCCCGGCATAAACCACACTGCCACAGCCCGCGCAGACACTCTCCCCGCTGGGAGAGCTCGCCAACAGCGACGGCAGACACTTGCCGGGCAAAAAGCCCAGACTTCCGCTTCACGCGACGGCCTGGATTACCATACGAGCCCAAGAAGCGAGAAACAAGAGGGCGACTCGCCCAGAATCGGGAGGCCCTCCAAATCAGGAGCGCCAACCAAAGAGGACGGGACCACCCGCTCGAGTGGGCTTCGCTTTTCAGGTCACATCCCTGACGCGAACAAACAACCCCAAGCGAGTGGGCCTATCAGAATAGGCGAATCTTCGAAGGCTGGCGAGCCTCGCCATAACCTTTTGGCGGATAAACGTAAAAACAAGGAAGTAGGCGACACTTCGCGAGCTCGCTCGCTCAAGCGAAGGGTTGAAACTCGCCTACGCGCTGGAGTTCGCCCAAACACGAAAACTCGCCCGTCAAAGTGAGATCGCCTAACTCCAACACCACATCACTCTACCCAGCGTGCGCCAGAGAGTACATCCAAAGATCTCTTATGTACGCACCCAAACGATCCTTCTGATACAGGGGGTTGTCATCAACCACTCACAGGAGATCTCCGAGAATACCTGACTCGCAAGAGCACTATACATAAGGCGAGTCCTCAGTGTCATTGCGAAAGGCTCATTCACACGGTGCTCACCGACTGCCAGTGCTTAGGAACGGTGAAACCTTCGGTGTTTGAGAGACTTTCCCAACAAACCTCACAACGAAGGACCTCCCGTCGAAAGCATCGTCACCAAAAAAGACACGCTGCCGACGACCTAGAACTCCCGTCCGCCACAGTCAACATGACGGACAGGGGTAAGGGGATACTCTCCGATTCCCCAGATTCGGATTCCGTTCTAAGACCTAACCGCTGATTCGCCTAGCACGAACAAGGCGGCATATACCAGCAAACTCGTAGTCGCAGGGGGGGAGTAAGCATCGGGTTTGATTACTCGACCCTGACACCCTCCTCCCATGGTGAAGACGAGGTTCATTCGGCGGCGGCCACGTCCCAGACCTCACACTCGGGTCAAAGCGCGCCGGTGGGGGTACACATGACCGAGCTCACTCACGAGCAGACGATGGCTCAAAAGCTGGAAGAACAGCAGGCGACCATCGACTCTCTACGAGAGATGATGGAACAACTTCTGAACAAGAAGAAGAAGAAGAAGAGAGCCCAACGCCCCTTACCCTGACGAACTGGGGATAGAGAGTGGGTACCACCCCACCGTTCAGCGACGGAAACGGAAGACAACAGCAATCCACAATCCGATTACTCTTCCAAGACGTCGCTAGGGACGTCGCACACCGGGGATGGCGCTCGTGACAAGAGGTTCGATGAGTTCCAGAACCAGCTTAACGCGCTGAAGCTTCAGCAAAACATGAACAAGCTGGGGGTGGTTCGTCCCTACCCTATTGAGTAGGATACAGTCCCATATCCGGCGAAATTCAAACCGATCAGCCTGGTGCAATTCGACATCAAGGGCTCACCTTCCCAGCACATTTACTACTTTATGGCCCAGACTGGGTTCCTCATGGGGAATGACGCCATTCTCACCCGACTATTCATAGGTACCCTCAAGGGGGTAGCCTTTGAATGGTTCCATAAGCTGGAACCCGGCTCGATCAAGTCATGGGCCGACGTCGAAAGGCTCTTTTTGGCCCGCTTTTTCGACGACGACACAGAAGTGTCGATGGCCACCCTCCTCACAGAGAAACAACGGAAGTTGGAGTCGATCAACGACTTCGTAAAAAGATTTCGGAACCGATGAGTCCACTGCCGGGACCAAGTCTCCGAGTCGACACTGATCGAGATGTGTCGTAACAACCTAACAATCCACATCCTATCCAAAATAGGCACGGTGGAAACTCAAATGTGGAAAGAGCTTGTGCGTCAGGGTGAGCAGGTGGAGAACATGATCAAAAGGCTCGAGGCCGAAGAGCCACAGCCTAAGAAAGGAGCTGCGGAACCAGCCGCGCCAAAGAACCCACCTCGAACAAGGGGAAAAGAGATTATGGCTGTTGACTCTGCCCCAGCGCCAAAGACTGCTCAGAAGCAGAAGCCTAGGCAATTTGAACAATGCCCCCCACGGTAGTATGACTTCAAAGAAGACCAGGTGGTGGCGACGTTCGATACTCTGCTCAAGAGTGGTCGAATCAAACTGCCTGAGGCCACGAGGCCTGAGGAGGCAGACAAAACCGGTGACCCAACCTATTGTGCTTATCACAGGTTCCTCGGTCACCACACGACCAAATGCTACGTCCTCAAGGACAAGCTTCAGGCCCTCTACGACGCAGGGGTTTTGAAGAAAGAGAAGGTCCAAAAGCAGGTGACCACGAACATGATCACCTTGAGCTTTGGGACGAACCTTCCAGAAGTCCGAGCCCCGGCCGGGGTAGTTCCTTATCCCCAAGGCGGTTTTGAAGATCACAAACGACGATCCTCATAACCAGCGAGAGAAGGGCTTGGTCCCGCAAACCCTACCATCGGCACAGGTAATGTGGGTCCACCCGGACCTCCTCGACGATGAACAATGGACTGCAAAGCCTTCGAAAGAGGCCAAGAGAAAACATTGCAACGTTGTCTCCGCTATTCCGGATAGAGACAACGCAGCAATGTCCCCCCTTTCCGATTCCGATGAAGACACCAACGTCTTCGCCACGAGAGCAGGGAAAGAGTTCGCGAAGGAATATCCCACGAGGGCGGAAAACACGACGAGACCTCTTGCAAGGCCGGCCGCAGCAACCACGCCCAGTCCAGATGCACCCAGCTCGAGCCGTCAACCTTTCCGGTTCAACGTGCTCGCACAACTTAAAAGCATTCCCGCGCGAATCACCATGTACGACCTCCTTAGACTATCCAAGTCTACACGGGAGGCCCTACAGGAGGCGTTAGCAGATTCGGAGGCGTTCTCGACCCACTTCTTGAAGGAGACGGAGACGGAACAGGAATGTGCGAGTTGTTGCCAAGTCTCAGACAGACGTGTCCCGTGCATCACCTTCACTCCTGAGGACATGCTCATCAAAAGCACGTCCCATGACCGACCACTGTATTTCACGGGATACGTCGGATCGGCGAGAGTGGATCGGATCCAAGTTGACCCGGGATCTGCGTTGAGCATCGTGCCCCTGAAATTAATCAAGCACCTGGGGATACCGCTGAAGCGTTTATCCTCGACCACCACGACCATTTTCGGCTTTAACGCCACGGGGACACGGCCGCTGGGTAAAATCCGCCTGAAATGCTGCATAGGCGACATGAAGACGGAGGTGACCTGCTATGTCATCGATGCCGAGCCTTCCTACAACGTGCTCTTAGGACGCCCGTGGATCCATGGTAACCGAATAGTCCCGTCCACCCTTCACCAGTGTTTAAAGTACGTCGACGATTACGAATGTGTGAAGACTGTAGTAGCCGACAGACAACCTTTCAAAGGCATCAAGAATTACTTCACAGACTCTCTGCTGTATCAGGACCCCGTCGAACCGCCAGTTGAGGAGCTGGGAAGCGGCAACGAGGCGGATAGCGAACCTGAGTACGGCGATAACCTAATACTAAACGACTTCGAGTCAATTGTAATCGGTTATGAGAGTCACCATGTAACCAACGCTGTTTAGGCGGGGAAGATTATCATGAATGAAAAGTCCGACTTTGCTTATGTGTCGTCTTGTTCTACGTCTGAGGACGATGAACCTAATGACTCGTGGACAAAACTCCACGGTGATCCCTCCCTGCACATGCCGGTATGCTCGTCGTACGTCGTGAGGAGGCGGCCGATTGACTCGTCGCGAGCCGTGTTTGTTGTGCCAGCCCGAGATAAATATCGAAAAGACATTATCTTTGGCCGGATCGACCAGCCCTTGCGCACGCTCTGGGATGAGTCTGAAGACGAGGACCCAGCACCCCAGTTTTCGCAGTACAGTCGAATTGCGAAACGCATGATGAGCGATATGGGGTACGACCTTACTCGTTTGGAAGGCCTCAATTACGGCCGAGGACGCAAGACGGTCATCCAACCCGCTTACGTACCTAAGGGGAAACCCTCAAATTACTTCAATAGGACTAGGAGAGGCTTAGGCTACTCCTCCTCGTCGTCGGATTTGTGTTTCTACATCAACGACGATTCTGACTATGCATGTTCAGGGGATCAATCGTCAGTAACCTCGGCATGGGACTCGGACGTCAGCGTGAGGGATCTGTTCGAGGGCCTCACAGTCAACATGGCCACGATAGACCTCGTTGAGCTTGTGGAAGATGGACAACTTCCACTTTATGACGAGACATGGGATCGCCATGTTAACGCCCAGTGGAGCAGTCGCTTCGAGCAGCGAGAACCACCGACTGAAGATGAAATCCTCCAGGTGAACATGGGCACTGAGGCGAACCCCAAGCCCATATTCATCAGCAGCAGTCTGCCACCCCAAGAAAAAGAAGACCTCGTCGCCCTCATACGAGAATACATCGACGTCTTCGCGTGGAATTACGAGGACATGCCTGGCTTGGATCCGCGGGTCGCCACGCATCGCCTCAACATTAGCTCAGACGCTAAACTAGTCAAACAACAACAGAGGCGCTTTCGCCCTCAGATTATGGAGGCGATTGAGGCTGAAGTGAAGAAGCTCATTGAATCCGGCTTCATCAGAGAGGAGCAGCATCCTGACTGGGTGGCCAATATTGTTCCTGTCTTGAAGAAAAACGGTAAAATCCGCATCTGCATTGACTTCAGGGACCTCAACACCGCGTGCCCAAAGGATGAATTTCCCTTGCCCATCACGGATGTCATTATTGACAATACGTACGGATTCGAGAGGATGTCCTTCATGGACGGTTTCTCAGGGTACAATCAGATCAAAATGCATCCCGAAGATGAGAAACACACTTCGTTCCGCACTCCCATAGGGGTGTACTGCTACACGGTCATGCCCTTTGGACTCAAGAATGCTGGTGCAACCTATCAACGTGCCATGAACATGATCTTTCGAGAACACCTGCGAAAGACGGTGGAATGCTATGTAGACGACCTGGTCGTGAAGAGTCGCCACAAAGACGACCACCTCCAAGACTTGAGGACGATGTTCGAACTCATGAGGACTCATCAGCTCAAGATGAACCCCACGAAGTCATTTCTAGGGATGTCTAGTGGTAAATTTCTGGGCTTCGTCGTCACGACGAAGGGGATTCGGATCGATCTAGACAAGGTGCGAGCCATTCAAGAGCTTCAGCCGCCCCGAAATCTTAAAGAATTGAGAGGTCTTCAAGGACGATTGGCTTACATCCGAAGGTTCATCTCAAACCTTTCAGGCAAGTGCCAACCATTCTCCAAGATTATGAAGAAAGGCACTTCCTTCGTATGGGACGAGTCTTGTCAAAAAGCATTTGAGGACATCAAGGCTTACCTTTCGAATCCGCCAGTCCTCGCTGTGCCAGTTTTAGGAAGACCGTTCCTCATCTATATTCGGGCCATGGAGCATTCTCTGGGTGCTCTCTTGGCACAAAATGATGAGGCAGGCCACGAGCAGGGCATCTACTACCTGAGTCGGACCCTACAAAGGGCTGAACAACGGTACCCGATGGTCGAAAAAAAATGTCTGGCATTGGTTTTCGCCGTCCAAAAGATGCGACATTACCTGGTGGGCCAGACAATCCATGTCATCTCTCGGATAAACACTATTCGAGTCTTCATGACACAACCCGTCGCATTGAACTGGCGCCTGGCTAGGTGGGCTCTTCTCCTCTCTCAGTACGATATCCACTTCATGCCCCAAAAATCCGTCAAGGGACAGGCCATCTGCGATCTCATGGCTAGTCACCCACTCGGATCAAAGACCGACTTATTTGAAGATTTGCCAGATGAACCGCCCGAAGCCAACGTAACTTCCTTACCAGAGTTGTGGCAGATGTTCTTCGACGGCGCGTCTCGCACAGCCCCGGATGGCTCTATTGTTGCAGGAGTGGGGGTAGTCCTCACTTCTCCGCATAACCACGTGCTGCCCCGAGCCTTCTCCCTGACAGAGCCGTGCACCAACAACGTGGCCGAGTATAATGTGTTACTCATTGGACTCGAGCTAGGAAAAGAACTAGGGATAAAGCATCTCGAGGCTTACGGTGATTCCCAACTTATCGTCAAACAGATGACCGGCGAATACGAAGTTAGGAATGACGACTTATTACCACTCCACAAGGCGGCTGTCCGACTAGTGGAATTATTTGAGAACTTCCGCATTGAGCACGTGCTATGTTCCAAGAACACACATGCGGATGCCCTCGCTTCCCTGGTGGCCAACTTGGCTCAACCATTCGGGACAACCCAATGGGTCACAGTGGCAAGCAGAAAGCTCTTTCGACTGAAAGATGCCCCAGAAGCGAACGCCACCCATCAAGCCCCAGATCAGCCTAGCGCTGAGGACTAGCATCTCCCGATCATCGATTACGTCCTTTACGGCATATTGCCCGAAGACGTAAAGGAGCGGGAGTCTGTCCGAAGGCGCGCCGTGAGATTCCACTATGATTCGACCACCAAGACGTTGTATCGAAGATCGTACGACGGCTTGTTGCTCCGATGCCTTTCAAAAGCGGAGGCACAAGAGGCTCTGCGCGAGGCCCACAACGGCGTTTGTGGAGCTCACCAACCCGGGCCCAAACTTTGGGATCGCCTATGAAGGATAGGCTATTTCTGGCCTGGGATGGTTTATGACGCAGTCGTCTATGCGAGGCGCTGCCACGAATGCCAAATCCACGCCAACTACATGCATCAGCCGCCAGAGGACCTACACCCAACAAAGGCGTCCTGGCCCTTCGAAGCATGGGGAATGGACATAGTTGGCCCAATATCCCCACCATCGGCAAAAGGTCATTGCTTCATCCTCGCGATCACTGACTATTTCTCTAAATGGGCCGAAGCCGTCCCCTTGAGAGAGGTCAAGACTAACGACGTGATTAAGTTCATCAAACACCATGTCATCTACCGATACGGCGTACCCCGACGTATCATTCATGACAATGGTACGCAATTTGTTAGTCATGCATGTAGGCGTCAAAAAATGCTGAAAGGTATCCAAACACAACTCAAAAGGAAGTCATCCAAAATGTCAAGAAAGAACACAAGTATGGACTGTCTCGCCGCGCGAGACAGACTTTACTGTCTCGTGCGCGAGACAGTCTTTACTGTCTCGCCGTGCGAGACAGTCTTTACTGTCTCGCACGTGCGAGACAGTGTTTACTGTCTCGCCTGTGCGAGACAGTCTTTTACTGTCTCGCCCACGCGAGGCAGTCTTTACTGTCTCACCCACGCGAGACAGTATTTACTGTCTCGCCATGCGAGACAGCATTTACTATCTCGCAGGCGAGACAGCTCTCAGAAGGTCAAAACCGCTTTGAGAAACTGCCGACACGTGGCCACTAACTGTTCAAGAACGTGGGGAACGTCGTGGGTGAGAATCACGTTGATAACTGTCAGAATAACGGAGTTTCAAAACGTGGGAAGGCGGTTACAAGAAACTGTCAGGCAGTTAAAGATTTCCGAGACACTGTTTTATTGTCTCGCCGGGCGAGACAGCAAATTTGCTGTCTCGCTGGGCGAGACAGCAAACACTGTCTCGCCCAGCGAGACAGCAAACACTGTCTCGGAAGACAGTTTTCTTCTCGGGGTTATAAATACCCCCTGAGATCATTTTTTTAGGGAGGTTGGCACAAGGACGATCCAAGGCTGACCAGAGAGCACATTCCAGAGCAGAGAGAGCAGAGATTTTAGTTCCTGGAGTGATTCCTTGACATTCAAGCTTTGACTTGATTTCAAGAAGAACGACTATCTTACTCCGATAAGATATCATTTCATATTCTCACTTCGATAACGAAGGAAGAATCATAAGCCCCCTCACGATTTAATCAGAATCTGTGATTCGGTGGTCAACGAGCTAAAGCGTTCCCGGCACAGGCAAAGATCCCACAAAAGCAGTGATCCAAACAACGATCCTGCGTTTATTTTCTCAAGAGTTGTAATCTCCATTTTTATTGTGTAAAAGAGTCTTATAAAAAGGCTGTTTTCTTTGAATTTATTGTAATCGACCGAAGATATAATGAATTCGACAACAAGATCAACTTTTAACGAAAACAAACTGGCGACCACAGTGGGAGCCAACGGTCTCGCTGCCGAGGCCATCGTGTCGCAGCCGATCATCAAGATCCCAATTGAATCAGCGGTCGAGTATGAGTTCGACCAAACGAAGTTTGAGGAATACTTGTCATCCTCATCTGCAAAGATTTCCTCGCCTCGCAAATGCAGGAAGACTTTATCTTCGTTAAAGCTCTTTAAATGGTCAAATGCTACAAATGAAGACTCTCGTCTGATTGTTGCTGAGAATTCTACTCGCAACATCTCTGCTCACAATGACTCTTCTTCAGTTAAAGAGTCATTGAATCAAAGCCCACCGGCACCGACGAAAAGAGCTCGTCAGAGACAACGTCAACGCCGCGCTCGCCAAATTGCTAAAGCCTTGGAACAAACCGACGGAGTTCGTTATCAGGCGGACTTAGAGTCGAGAAGGCATCGAATGAGTCAGTTGTCTCAGCAAGCAATCACTCATGTCTCTACTAAACCAACGACGGATGAATGGACTCTTGTCAAAAGGGCTCGCTCAACCCTCAAAGAACGCATACAAAAGCGTCGTGCAAAGGCTGCTCATGTCCGTGCTCTCTTACAACAAAGGATCAAAGGGAAGAAAGAAACGGTAACCAAAGAAGCACCAAAACTCTGCAAAGTTTGGATCCCAAAGTCTGGAGTTGTACAAAACCAACATTCGGAGCCCGTGAAGATTCCATACCCACAAGGGGGTGGTTCTAAACGTGTGACTCTTGACATAACCTTGGATCGCTCAAGGATAGTAATAAATCGTCCCGAGAATGCCAACAAGGTTTTACACCCTCAGAAGGAGACGTGTTCACCAAAAGGTACCGTCATACCTGAGAGGTCATACCAACGGATGATAGGATTTTCCAGCAATCATACCGACGAATTGTACTATCAAGCTGGGGGTATGAACAAAACACGAATGAGAACTGTCCAGGAAATAAACTCTCATTATTCCTGTACACGACTTATTAGAGCTGAAATGTCAAAACCCAAGCTGAGACATTTCCACAAGAAGCTTGCTGCTCAAGAGGATGAATTCTCTGAAGCCGCTATCAACATGGAGGATGAACTTTCAGACACTTGTTCAGCCATCGCTTCGGATAATACTATATCTAGCGCAGGACAAGCCAGAGAAGTGTTCATGATCACCACTGATCAGTTCACTCAAATACTTCAAGAAGCCCTAGCCAGACAACGTGAAGAAATTAGGGCTGAAATGAAAACAGAGATGGAGTCAGCCATCAAACAAATGAAAGAACTGTTAGCTCAACGGCCTCAACCTCCTGAGTCCAGCCAACAAGCTGAATCCAGCTGCCACGTGCAGAATGTCATAGACGATAGTGATCCAGAAGTGGATGAAGTCATCTTGGCTGATACACCTCCCAATAGCAATAACGCTGGGGGTGGTTTAACGGATTCTCCCAGCAATGACATTGGGGGTAGTTCGATGGCGCCTCTTACAGGGGCTGATCAAACTCATTCTCCTCAATGTCCTTCGAATGAAGATGATGATGAGAGAATGAAAGAGCTTAAAAACAAAGTCAATACTTTGATGACGGTTCAAGAGGTGAAAAAGACGGGTATTCCATGTCCCTATCCAAGAGAATGGGATTCAATTCCATACCTGACAAAATTCCATCTGATCAACTTCACACCGTTTGAAGGAAAGAGCTCGCCTATTCAGCACTTGATTTATTTCAAGTCACATTTGGGCATAATCTCTGGAAACGAGGCTTTAATGGTCCGGTCATTCGTTGGCACCCTTCGTGGACCCGCCTTCGATTGGTATCGACGCCTCAAACCAAGGAGCATCAATTGCTGGGATGACATGGAAAGTTTATTCCTCAGCAACTTCTTCGATGATGATACCGAAGTGTCAATCGGAACCATTTTGGATGAAAAGCAAAATGACGGAGAGTCGGTCGATAGTTTTATCAAACGCTTCCGTAACAAGGCAATGAATTGCAGAGATCCTGTCACAGAGGAATTCATCTTGCAGACATGCCACAACAATCTTTCCATCGATGTCCTGGAAGTCCTGGGGGTCGTACCATCCAAAACTTGGAAGGATTTGAAAATGCGCGGTGAACAAGCTGAACATTTTCTTAAAAGGAAGAAAACTGAGAAGAGCCAACCGACGACGTCTGCAATCACTAGGAATGCGACTCTCGACACGAGGTTCCAAAAGGAGTATTCCTTCGAAGATGATGAAGCTCCAACCATTTTGAAATACCTCCTAGCCAACGACAAAATCGAGCTACCACCTATTAAAGATCAAGAGGGTGCTCAGATGGTTGCGGATCCAAACTACTGCGCATACCACAGAAGGGTTCTTCATCCCACTAATATTTGCTTCGGACTCAAAAATAAGATCCAAGCCTTAATTGACTCCGGCGTCATAACGGCAAAACAAGCCAAATGAGGACGCACTAACTCCATTAGGTACACGAGTATAAACTGTTTCCCCTCACTCCAAAGAGTATACGAGTATAAACTGCTTCTCAATCATCCGATTAAATACAACCCGGCCTCACAAAGGAAGCTGGGGGTGGATGATTTATGTAACGGGAAGTTCCTAGAGAATCTTATATTCTTAAGGATAACCCGAACATGCAACTAATGATAACGTATTTCTCGTTATACCCAGTTTTGCAAGGAAAGCTGGGGGTCGATAATTCATGTAACGGGAAGTTCCCGGAAGGATGTTAAACATAATATTCTTAGGGATAACCCGATAAACGTTAAAACCCTATCTCTGCGTTTTTTAGAATATTCTTTCATTGAGATGAGATTCAATGACTTCATCAAGTCGATCTTCCCTCACAAAACTCTAAAATCATTCATCTGTTGCTCAATTGGTTTCAATCGTCGGGATCAATTTTGCCAATTCCCACTGTGACTTTCCAAATACTTTGTCATTGAAATTACGAAGTGCTTGACGATTCACAGTCCCCCACTATAAAATCCCTCACCGATCAAATTAACTGACGATGGGTCCACCAAAATACTTTATGGTTAAATCCACCTAGACTCCTCTCTTGGTCAAACCTTTAAACAGTTAGGACCACAACCAAAATCCCCTCTCGATTCGTTCCATGAACGAGAGGTCCACAAATTGAACGATCAAACCTTTAAACAGTTAGGATCGTATCAAACCATCACATGGTCAAACCTTTAAACAGTTAGGACCACAAACA
>BQKN01055249.1:0-13903 GCA_022839385.1 Asparagus kiusianus | reverse complement strand
GAACTCTTGTGAACCGGGTAGTGATGTTCATCATCATTTGTTTAACAGTGAGCTGTTTGCGGGGACCTATCGGCAATTTTCGATGCCTACAGTTCCTCCCCCCTCATTTCAAATTTCAAAGAGGATTCCCTTCTTCTTCCTCTCTTGTTCCTCCAAGCTTCCTCCATTGATTTCTTTCTTCAAGAGCTCTCAACCCATAAGCAAATTTGGATTTTTGGCGGGTACCCATTGGCCGAAATTGGTCTCTTCCAATTAGGGTTTCTTCCTCCTTCTTCAAGCTCGAATCTTGGCCCTTGGAATTGGGGTTTTCAAACCTCTTGATTTAGGTAAGTTTCCCTTCACAATCCTCTCATTTTTTGATAAAGATTGCATCTTTACTCTTGTAGTAGGCTAGGGGTTGTGTATGCACCATACTTTGGGGGGTTTTGTGCAAAGGAGGAAATATGGCCGAATTTTGGAGGGCTCATTTGCAAAAATGGGACTGAAATTCGTGGGGGCTTTTATGCAAAAATGGAACTGAAATTTTGGAACTTGGATTCATGTCCATTTGCTCAAGAAAAGTGAGGGGTGCTTTATGCAAGAGTTGTTGAGGGGTTTATTTGCAAAATAGCCCATAAATGTTTTAGAGGGGCCTATTTGCAAAAAGGCAGCGAATTTAAGGCATGAAATCCAAGGAGTTTAGGCCACAAACTCATTATCAAATTTTCGATAAAGGTATGCAGAGACCAAACCAAAATTTGTGGAGGGGTTTTTATGCAAAATTGGCTAAATTCTGCAAAAGGGCTTATTTGCAAAATTTAACCAAAATTGTGGGGCACCGGGGTGCTAGATGATCGAATGTGATGATCATGACCCGGATCACGCGTGTCCTTGACCCGAATTTGGCCTTGAACACGAGGGGTATTTTGGGTATTTCACCAAAATTTACCGCGAAAACGACAATTATTATTTCGCGCACACGAAATTTGTAGGTTTAATTAGACTTCAACTATAAAATCCTATTTATTAATAGGACTTAAGTTCAAGTGCTTAATTTCCCTTTTTTTAATATTTCGTGTATGTATATTGTACCTGACGTACTGCTTTTTACTGCAGATTTGCGATGTCTCCTCGTCGCTCTCGACCTTCCAGGAGTCGCTCCCATTCGCAGCACAGCGAGGAGGAGGCTCCCGCTGTATCTTCTTCAGCGGCCTCTTTCTTCGGGGGTGAGAATTTATATTTTCTGTATCCCGGATTGACCTCTTCGCGGGTCATGAAGGAAGAACCGATACCCCTCTTCGCGGGGGTTAAGGTTTCAGACTTGTTTTGCTTAGCCAATTCAAGTCTTCGGATGTATTAGGGCGATCTCGTGTCGTCTTACACCTCACAGGTCGGTGTGTGTTATCACAGTATCTACGTGATGACGCATACCGTCCTCTCGGTGTAGGACACTCGAAATCGTCTCTCCAATTATCCCGCGAATAATCTCATCTCGCCTTTATGAAATAGATTTTCTGACTCCATCCTCATTTTTTTGTTGCAGTCGATTTCCCCATGGGCAGCCTCCCTCATCATGCCCCTACTGGTTGTAGCAGGGCAGTGTTTTCTTCAGCTTCTGTTAGGCAGGCCGTTGATCCACTTCCTCAGTTCGACAGAGATCGTTCTGACGAATCCTGTCGCTTGATACGGGATGGAGGGCGTCATTGTTTGCGCCAGCTTATTACAGATGCTCCCCTCACTACGGATTCTTCCTCCACTCAGGCTTTAAAGAAGCCAGATTTTCTGTTCGGAGATCACACCGAGGATCCGGCTAGATTGACTCTTACCGAGGAGCATTGGCTGACTCTTGACGAAGGAGCTTTCTTGTACATTCCCTCTATTCCTCGCCAATATTCTTTCACCCATTTAGAGAGACAAGCTGTGGGGCGGCAGATGTCCTGGCACCTTACTGACGATGCTGAGCGAGTTCAGTGTGGATATGCCTCTCATCACAAGACTCCTGGTTCTGGCGGGTATCATCAGATTCGTGGTCTTCGACCCGGGATCATGGGCCTTGATACCGCACCCCCAGGCGAGGTATCGGTAGCTGCTCCTACCGTGAGGAATCGTCTGGCTCAGCTCGGAAGACGGTTGCCTCCACCAGATTACCGATGCTACGGTTGGGCTTCCTCACTGGCCAAGGGGTGGTGGACCCGTATGACCAGTTACGTTTTGGGGCGATGGGAGAAGGATTTGAAGAATAGTGGATTGTATGTACCCATACGAGCCACCATGCACGGACTCCCAGTCAGCTGTCGTCACTTCTTGGCATTGCTAGAGACATATATGCCTGATAGCAACACATTCTTGACCAGCGGTGGAGAGCTAGGGTTGGCCCTACATGAGATGCACCTGGTTTCTGGCCTTCCGATGGGGGATTGCCCATATAAGGAGTATTTCCCTTCGAACCAGCAGTTGGTGTGGTTGAAGAAAGATAATCCTGATATGTATGACACTCTTTGGGACCTCACTTGTCACTATCATACCTCCTTGCTCCTGACTTCTCCTCCAGCAAAGACGAAGAAGAAGATCAGCTTGAAGCAGTTTGCTGTCTATTTGTTCCAGAACTTGGAGGGTGATTCCAGCGGGCCCGTTCGAGAGTTAGATGTCTTGACCTTTACCACCATTAACGAGTTGATGGAGAAGCATGAGACTCGTTCTTATACCCTTGCCAGTGCTGAGGGAGCTTTTCCCGCAGGGACCAAGTTCCGTTCGTTCCTTCGTCGTGCACAGAAGTCTATTGAGCCCCGATCTTTACTGGCAGGCTACCTTGCGCTCTGGTTAAAGAAATGTGTTGTTCCACACCAGGCTTCAGACGCCTTCCCCCTCGAGGTGCTCTTCCCCACGGTTCAGCTAGCTTATAGGAGGGAGCTTTCTCTGCTCCCAGCGATGGTTGCCTGCATCCATTGCGGGCTCAGGAGTGTGGTCAGTGGTTTTACCCAGGTGGGTCCTGAACCATCGACCGAGCTCGTTTGTCCGAAGGTCAAGCTTCCCTACGCGTATCTGATGGCGTGGCTCGTTCTTCACCGTCCTGACTTGATGTCGGCGCCCAGTGCTGTTGATGTTCCCGTTCCTTTCGTTCAGTTGTTGGAGAGGAGCAAGTGGCTCGGGAAGAAATTTAGTGATGTACAACAAGAACTCCAAGTTCGCAAGAGTTGGGAGTTCTTCAAATGCTTTCCTCACTTCTCGGGTCGCTATGGTGACGTGCTAGTCGACGAGGAGAAACCTAGAAGTGATCGGACTGTTCTCAACATCGGTTGCTTCCGTTGGTTGGTGAACATCCGTGTCGGATATCTTGTTCTCCGGGTGAAGAATCGGTGCCACATAGAGCCATATCTCCCTTGTCGTTTTGCTCGTCAGTTCGGCTATGACCAACTATATGTTGGGAATCCCAGCCGTAGTTTGAAGGTTGAGGGAGGGCTTATTGACGGCGTACGAGCATGGATGTGGACTATGGTGGGCTGCACTGGAGCCCATTTTGCTCTCCCTTCATATAGACGCAAGCCGATGATTACTTTCCTCAGCTGCAAGTAGTTCCTTTCCGCCCATGAATCCGTAGGGGTGAGGAGTCTTTCAGAATTACAGTCCGAATACTCGGTTCAGGCCGCTATGATGGCTGCTCACAAGGCTGAGCTTGCTCGGAAGCAGGGGAAGAGGCCTGCCCACTCTCCTCTTCCAAGCAAAGCTGATGACGAGCTCCTTGCTACGGATGGCGACGAGACTTTTGAGGAGGGATATGTGGACATAGACACCGACCAAGAAGAACTTGATGCAGGTTTGTCATGCCCATTGATTTCCTCTCTTAATTCCAATTGGTATCAATGAAAGATCTTTGCTCGTTTGATGACCATTATTACTTTAGGCTGGACAGTTGATGAGTCGCTCGCTTCTCATTATACGAGCTCGGGACCCAACGACCCAGTTCCCACACATGTTGAGACGTGTGGCCAGTCCGGGCATGACCGACCTGTTGGTCCTAGGAGGGCTGGTACCTTAAAAAGGAAGAAGATCGCTCACAAACCACCCATCGGCCAGCGTCCTTATGGAGTGGATTTAGGCGACATTGCCGGTGGAGAGGAAGGTATCATCTTGTTGTACACCTTTTTATTGCTTTAAGGTGATTTACCTTTTGGGACTCGTAATCATGTTTTATGCTTCAGGATTCTTTGAAGAGGGCGAGCTTCCACCGGATCCGGTATTCCCTGGGTCTGATAACATGGACTGCTTCATGCAGCAGATGTGCGACGCCCTTCATGACGGCTCCTTGGGCATCGATCTAAACATTGATCTTGAGCCGACAGACGGTGTTGAGCCCGCCGGTCCATACTCAGGCATACCTACATCCGATGATGCCCTCCTCCGTCATGGGGAAAGAGAATCCTCTGTTCCTGCTGCAGGTATTTCAAAGCTTTCCTTTCTTCCTTATCTTCTTATACATATCTCCAACATCTGGGTTTCCCTGCAGATGTTGTGATAGAAAAGCCAGCTGGGGACGGAGCCTTCCATGATGTAGGTTTTGAGGAACAGGGATATGTTCCTGCACCAAGTTTCTCAAAACCTGACGCCGGATTATTAGCCGACATGCTGGCTGAACAGACTTCCAGAGGGACTGTGAGACCACTCTTTGGGAGTGATTCATTCACAGGTATATATCCGATTCCCTTCATTTTCTTTTTTTCTTTTTTCATCCCACTTTCCATTTTGACTAATGAAGAAGTGTAACTATAGGACCAGGCGTTGTGCCTGATGCCACTACGGTTACTGGAGCTGATCGCTTACATGAGGGCGGTGTTTCCCTGCCACAGCCGGGAGGTATGACTGATCTGCCTACAAGGGTTGATATACCCTCCATGACCACCCCTGCCGTTATCCCGGAGTCTGTCTGACCTCAGCCCGAGGGAACCTCCGTCGGCATAGGTACGCTCGGAATTTAACTTTAAATTTCCTCATCGTACTCGATAATCCCTTAGCTTTCTATATCACTGCTTGCAGGATCTCGATCTTCTCTGTATGAGCGTGTCCGCGCCCTTCTGGCCGATACCGATCCAGACAGAGACATCTTCCGTATGGACCTTGGCTTTTTTACCGCCTTTTATAACGGCATGATCGAGAAGCTTCTTCACAGAGAGTACTGTTTCGATCAGTTCAGGCGTTCCATTTCTCGTCACATGATGATGATGAGGGAAGAGGGACATCCAGAGTTGGCCGATTCCTTCACTGCCGAATTCGCTGTTCTGGAGTCAGAGATCCGAGAGCGGAGGGAGTTGAAGGCTGGTGGAGCTTCCTCTTTTGTATCCTCTCAGATGGAGGATAGGCTGACGCAGTGGCATGACTTGAGATCTTCCATCGGCAGCGAGCTTCGATCACGTGAGCATTCTGTTGCGCAGCTGATGGCTACCCTGGCGAAGAAGGATGCCGACAGAGCCGAGTTACTCAGCTCCTTGGATTCCACCCGTGAAGAGATAGCTAGGCTGAAGGAGGCCTTGAGACGTGTCGAAGAGTCCGCTACTCTTATCGCCGAGGACCTAGCTGGATTAGAGCGTTCTCGTGAATGGACGCTCGATAAGCTGGGATCGACACAAGAGGGATTGATGAAGCTGCAAAGTGAGGCCGCGGAGGTCTTAAGCAGTTCTGAAGACTCTTGTTTTCGTCAAAAGTCGCTGTTTTCATTGCTCTTTTTGAGATCTGTTACAACTTCAATCGTTACAACAGAATTTAAATGAAAACAAAAGATTACAACTTTATCGAAAATAAACACGAGATCCCGGTTTGGTGCGGTCTCGCTTGCGTGGGTTGTTGGCCTATGACGGGGATGTTGATATCCGTGGACCGTCGATCGATCAAGATCCTTTCCGGGAAAATCCGGCAGAGTTTCGTTTATCCACGAAGGGATATAGAAACAAAACTTCGTCGATCCGCGTGAGATCTTAGAAGTTTAAAGCTTATATCTCGGCTAAAACGAGACACTAGCTCTTCTTAGTATCACCGCTAAGGGGCAACACTAAGGAAAAGAAAGGGGGGAATGAAGAAGAAGTTGATGAAGAACTCTCACTCCTCGATCCGGCAGGGCTTCGCCGTTCTCTCCAAAACTCCAAGGCAAGAGCAATTTCAAGCCAAGAGTATTCCAAATCAGGGGCCAAGAGAATGGAGACCCAAGGGGTCTATTTATAGGCACAAGAGGAGGCCTAGGGGCTGCCCAAAAAGCATTTCGCCGTAGAAGCAACCTCCAAAAAGCGTTTCGCCGTAAAAGCAACCTCCAAAAAGCGTTTCACCGTAGAAACAACCTCCAAAAAGCGTTTCGCCGTAAAAGCAACCTCCAAAAAGCGTTTCGCCGTAAAAGCAACCTCCAAAAAGCGTTTCGCCGTAAAAGCAACCTCCAAAAAGCGTTTCGCCGTAAAAGGAGGCCAAGACACCCTTGGGGGGGACCATGTGGAAGAGGCCAAAAGGAGGGGGGGCCATGTGGACACCCAACAAAAGAGGGGGGGACCATGTGGACACCCAACAAAAGAGGGGGGGACTAAGGCCATGTGGACACCCCTCGGGTGCTTCGAGCCTGCCGAGATATCCCAGGGTGCCCCGGTTCAGTCCGAGGTCCTGCCGTTATCCCGCCGTTGTCCCGCCGTTGACTCTTCGTTGACTTTTCGTCCGAACTCGGATTCGACTGATTTCGGATGCGTTGGAATTCTGATGGCGAGCTCTGTAGATCCCATTGGTTGGATTATTAGTGTGGTGATCGGGACACGGAGGGCGTTGCTCATTTTGCAGCGATTGTGGGGTTTCCGGTCAGTCCGTATCCCCGTTATTCTGAGATTCTGTTGGCTCACGTAGTCCGTCGGTTCACTTCAAGCGCTCACCGACATCATTTAAACTTTTGTGAACTGGGTAGTGACGTTCATCGTCGCTCGTTAGTACTGAGCTGTTTGTGGGGACCTATCGGCGATTTTTGACGCCTACAGATACCCCCTCCAAAGTGTTTCGAACTCGTTTCTTTTACAGAAGAGACCGGAATACTTTGGATATGATTGGTCCAGCCTTCAGTCGGCCTAAGGGACCTGTGGTTCGCTTCAACTCTCGGCTCCTTCGATTTTCGGTTTATCCGGTGCTTTGTCGAATAACCAAAATTGTTTCGGCGCTGCGTTTATCGCCTGGCCGTCTTTGGAGTCTCGAGTCTACAGCTGGTGAGTTGAGTTTGGCTCATGTCATTGAGTTGACTTTTGAACTTACTATCCCTGTCACATCGTGTTGACTTGGGGTTTCGGATCACTGTGTGCTGACTTTTGTTGCAACGCGCTGAATGGCATTGACCTAGGGTTACGCGTTGACCGGCGTACGCCCTAGGATTTCGAATCCACATGGGTTGACTTTTGTCGTCACATGTTGACTTTCGTCGCCACGTGTTGACTTTTGACGCAACGCGCTGTCCGGCGTTGACCTAGGGCTACGCGTTGACCGGCGCCACCCTTAGGGTTTCGAACGTCGACGGTTGACTTTTATTGCAACGCGTTGAATGGCGTTGACCTAAGGCTACGCGTTGACCGGCGCCACCCTTAGGGTTTCGAACGTCGACGGTTGACTTTTTGTCGCAACGCGTTGAATGGCGTTGACCTAGGGTTACGCGTTGACCGGCGTCACCCTTAGGGTTTAGAATTGCCGAAAGTCAACTTGTGGAAGTCACCAAAACATTCAACAATCGGCGAAGAATCAGCGCGATTCGGGGTTCTCAAAACAATCGAGGGATCAGAAAAAGGTTCGGGGGTCAAAACTGGGTCAAACACCCCCGGGGTGCCTTGGCAAGGCCGAGACACCCATGGGGTGTCTTGGTTCACCCGTGGTCCCCTCCCTCTTGTTTTGTCTTATTCCTCCTTTGTCTTTTGTTTATGGTCCCCCCCCCTCTTTTCAAAATTCAAAAGAGATTCTCCCTTATCTCTTAAACTTCATCTTCTTCCTCCAAATTTCCTCCGTTGATTTGCTTCTCAAGAACCCATCAACTTTTCCTTAAGATTTCGGATTTTTATGGGCACCCCATTGGCCAAATTTTGGAGGGCTTATTTGCAAAATAGGACTGAAATTCGTGGGGTTTTTTGTGCAAAAATGGAACTGAAATTTTGAGGCTTGGATTTATGTCCATTTGGTCAAGAAATGTGAGGGGTGCTTTATGCAAGGGGGTTGAAGGATTGTTGAGGGGTTTATTTGCAAAACAGCCCGTAGGGGCTTATTTGCAAAAGGACAGCGGAACATCTTTTGATAAAGGCATGCAGAGACCAAACCAAAAGATTTGTGAATGGGTTGCAGGACCAACTTGTTAAAGCTGATTCATCTGCATATATGGATCTTGTCGGATGATCGAGTCACGAGACCAACCAACAGAGGTAATGCATCAATGACTCGTACTTATAGAATTTTTGGCAAATTCTCAGCCATCAACGGGTTTGATGAGCCTTTACCGATTACCATTTGAATCGGGCTAGCATGCGGATTGTTCAAGTCCGTTCCGCATGTGACGTTGTGCTAAAGGAATTAACTCCCTTAGGCTTGATGCTACGACTTCGAATACGTAGGCTTCGTCTTTCTCGCGGGAAAGACTACCCGGCAACGCGTGTTAGGCGTTGACTTCATCTTTGTCTTTTCTAAAAGCAAAGACAGGGGAAAAGGTGCTATGATTTTGAATACATAGACTTCGCTATTGTTACGGGAATAGGCTACCCGGCAGCGCGTGTTAGGCGCAGACTTTATCATTACTTAGGTTTCAGGATAAAATACCCCAGAATCGAACTCTGGTGTCTTTTCTCAATCGGTGAAAGACTAAACCGGCAACGCGTGTTAGGCACTGACTCATCCTTGCTTAGGATTCGGGATAAAATTCCCCGTGCGTGTGAAGCACGGATTATGGCGTTATTAATAACAACCTGCCACAATGTGGAATATATGGGCTTGTGTCCTTTTTAACGGTTAAGGGCTAACCGGCAACGCGTGTTAGGCATTGACTTATCCCTTCTTAGGATTCGGGATAAAATTCCCCGTACGTGTGAAGCACGGATTATGGCGTTATTAATAACGACCTGCCACAATGTCGAATATGTGGGCTTTTGTCCTTTTTAACGGTTAAGGATTAACCGGCAACGCGTGTTAGGCGCTGACTTTGGGGTTTTTGGCAAACTCCCAGCCCTCAACGGGTTTGACGTGCCTTTACCGATTACCGTTTGAATCGGGTTAGCATGCGAGTTGTCTAAATCCGTTCCGCATGTGACGTTGTGCTAAGAGAATAAAATTCTCTGAGACTTCGTGCTATGATATTGAATACATAGACTTCGCCATTGTTATGGGAATAGGCTACCCAGCACCGCGTATTAGGCGATGACTTATCCCTTCTTAGGCTTCGGGATAAAATACCCCATTATACAACGTGTCCGGATTGGGAAGTTGTGGATTATGTCTTTTCTGAAAGCAAAGACAAATCGGAAAGATAGGAGAGAAAGAATTTTATATTCTATCTCCCATCGCTGAAGAGGAAGAAACTTGAGGTGAGACCCCCACCCCCAGTATCTGAAAGGTTCCAACGACTCTGCCTTTTATAGGATCGGTCATTTGGATCTGAAGAGGAAGAATTTTATATTCTATCTTCAGCAGGAAGGGAAACTCGGGGTGGGATCTCCACCCCCAGAATCCAGAAAGGTGAAACTAGAAGTGGGATCTCCACCCCGAGAATCGAAAAGATTCAAGCAACCCTAACTTTTATAGGTTTGGTTGCTCAAATTGAAAGTGGACCTCTCGTTCATGGAAAGAATCGAGAGGGGAATCTGGCTTTGGCCCAAACTTTAATAGGTTTGACCAAGTGGGAAGTGCAGAACGATCATAACTGTAAGAGGGTTTGATCGTTTGATTAGGGGACCTCTCGTTCATTGAAGGAATCGAGAGGGGATTTTGGTTGTGATAAATGATGAATTATCCACCCCTGGTTTTGTATCAGCTGCATGATCGGGTTATCCTTAAGAATACCACGTATAACGTTCTCCAGGAACTTCCCGTTGAAGAAAGGAAATAGTTTAGACTCATATACCTATTGGAGTATTGAGAAGCAGTTTATACTCGTATACTCTTCGGAGTCGGGGAGCAGTTTATACTCTTATACCGGTCGGAGTTTGGGGATACAGTTTATACTCGTGCACCCACTGGAGTTATGCCGCTCTTGATTGGCTTATGCTAGCGTTATGACACCGGCTTCAACCAAGGTCTGGATGCTATTCTTTAAAGGAAAGCAAGCCTTGGTGGGATGAAGGATCCTCCTGTGGTATGCGCAGTACTTTGGATCCGAAGTATCGACAGCTTCCTCCTGATTCGTGATTGGTGGCAGCTTGATTTTGTTGTTTTCAAGGAGAGATTTGAAGATAGCTGGAACCTCTTCGTCCTTGAAGGAGTACTCTTTTTGAGGCCTCTGATCCGGAGTCTTCTGCTGTCTCCGGGGCTGTTGTTGCGATGTCTGATTGGCACCAACAGCCGCTGCAGGTGTTTTGCCCTTACCACAGAAGGTGAAGTTAGAATTCGGAGGATTAGTCATTGATTGACCCCTCTCGGTCTTCTTCCTTCGGAGGAATCGCTCGACTTGCTCCCCTCGGACCTTCAGGTACTTCCAAGTGTTGGACGGCGTGACTCCCATGACTTCCAATATCTCAATAGATAGGTTGTTATGACATGTCTGGAGGATGAAGTCCTCCGTGATCGGATCTCGGCAATTCATTGCCTTATTCCTGAAGCGTTTGATGAAGTCGTCGACTATCTCGCCATCTTCTTGTTTCTCATCAAAAAGTGTCCTGATGGATATCTCGTCGTCGTCATCAAAGAAACTGCCGAGGAATGAGCTCTCCATATCGTCCCAGCTGTTAATACTTCTGGGCTTGAGACGGCGGTACCAATCGAAGGCAGCTCTGCGAAGAGTGCCAACGAATGACCGAACCATCAAGGCGTCATTACCGGAGATCATGCCCAAGTGGAACTTAAAGTAAATCAGATGTTGTGTGGGCGAACCCTTCCCGTCAAACGGTGTGAAGTTAATCAAGTTGAACTTCACCGGATATGGGATCGAGTCCCACTCTCTTGGATAAGGATACGGAATGCCGGTCCTCTTCACTTCTTGAGCGGACATCAGGGCATTGATTTTGCTGTCGAGATCTTTCATTTTCTCATCCTCGCTTGTATCGGGGCTTGGAGAGATTGAAAGAGGGATAACGGGGCCACCCCCTGTATTGTCATTATTGGAAGGACCACCCCCAGCGTTTTGGTTAACTGGAGGGTTTTCAGCATTGAGAGGTTCATCCACATCTGAATCGCTACCTGCTTGGTTAGCATGGTTACGACGGCTGGATTCACCGAGCTGATTAGATAGAGTGCGAATTTGTTGGTCGTGCTCTTCCCTCATCCGTAGCATGGCCGTTTCCATTTCGATTTTGAATGCTTCTTTCTGCTTAGCCAGAGCGTCCTCATTGATTTTGGTTATTTGCTCGGCGCTGATCATGAGTGATTCATAAGGTTGCCCCGCGCTCGATGCCGTATCATCGGATGCTATAGCCGAGCAAGAATCTGAGTCAGCATCCGACTCCTCTTCTTCTAGAGAGAGCCCTTTTGGTACCCTTTGGTAATTCTTCCGGCCAATGGTTCCTGTACGCAACCGCGTCATACACCGGGACACTTCAGCGAGCTGCTCCAGGTTGAAGTAACTTGTTGATTTCCCTCTGCCGGTCACGTTAGCCGAGACTCTTGGATATTCGTCTTCTTGGCGGATGAATTTCTTTTTGTGGAAACGCCTCGGTGTGGAAATTCTCTCGAACACCGAAACTCTCCTTGGGGTTTGGGCACAGCAGCATTCCGACAGCACCGCTTTGATGATATTGGCGCACGGGCAGTGAAACTCCATATCCTGTACATATTTTTTCTGGGATTTTTCCACACCCCCAGCTCTATAGTACAGCTCATCAGTTTGGTAACTGGAGCAACCTATAGAGCGTTGACATGTGTTCCCCGGTACAACACCATCCTCATCAGATGAATATGGCGCTCTGTTAGCTTTCTCAAAAGTGGCACGTTCAAGTTTACGCTTTTGTGAGCATAGAAATTGAACGGGCTCTTTTACTTCGACTCGCAATCCGATGCGGTCGGTTATAAGGGCTTTCCCTTTATCATCTTTCTTGGGGGAATTAGTTTGACCCCCGGTCTGATTTATAACTTGGGGACCTTTCAACGGTCCCAGTCGTTCTTTGACGGGTATTCTACCTCGGTTCTCCGGTAAGGGACCAAGGCGACCCGTCAAAGGAACTTGGGATCTTGAATGATCCCCTTTCTTACCTGGCCCCGTTGAAGGTGCCGGCATAGTAGGAATTGGCTCTGGTTTGGAAGAACTTCGGGCGATAGCCTCACCCTTCTTCTTTGGAGGTGCTGATTTTGATTTGGGAACCCACACCAATTTGCTCTTAGATAGTGTTTTGACCACCGTTTCTTGCTGCATCTCCTCCGCCTTCTTTAGGAGGAGTCGGGCATGCGCGAGCAGCGCTCGACGCTTTTTGATTCGCTCCTCGAGGGTGGAGCGGTTCCTCTTTACACGAACCCAATCGTTCGTTGCTGTTTTGGAAGAGGAGGAGTTGATTTGCCGTTGTGGTTCTTGGCGATATCTGGATTTTAGGTCCACGTTGTAGCGGACCCCATCCATTGATTCAGCGGCTTCGGCTCGTTGTTGGGCGAGGCGTTGACGCCGTCTTTGGCGAGCCCTCTTTGATAGAGTTGGAGCATCTTCAACCATCACCTTCGTGGAGGGAGGGAGAGCCGGAGTTGCAACACCGACCACTCTGAACGACGCGGGGTCGTTGCGTGGTGCGGGCGTAGTGGCAGCGATGGCGGGGTCTTGGATTGAGGAGTTGGAGATCCCGCGAGCCCTTTTGGGAGATGAGTTCTTCCGACGCCGATACGGAGAGGCGGATCTGGAGGAGGAGAGGTACTCTTTGAATTTCTTCTGATCGAACTCGTATTCGATCTCTTCATTCACCCGGATCTTGAAGGCCGGTTGCGTCACGACGATCTCGGCGGCGAGGTCGGCGGCTCCCACTGTGGTCGCCAGCTTGTTTTCGTCAAAAGTCGCTGTTTTCATTGCTCTTTTTGAGATCTGTTACAACTTCAATCATTACAACAGAATTTAAATGAAAACAAAAGATTACATCTTTATCGAAAATAAACACGAGATCCCGGTTTGGTGCGGTCTCGCTTGCGTGGGTTGTTGGCCTGTGACGGGGATGTTGATATCCGTGGACCGTCGATCGATCAAGATCCTTTCCGGGAAAATCCGGCAGAGTTTCGTTTATCCGCGAAGGGATATAGAAACAAAACTTCGTTGATCCGCGTGAGATCTCAGAAGTTTAAAGCTTATATCTCGGCTAAAACGAGACACTAGCTCTTCTTAGTATCACCGCTAAGGGGCAACACTAAGGAAAAGAAAGGGGGAAATGAAGAAGAAGTTGATGAAGAACTCTCACTCCTCGATCTGGCAGGGCTTTGCCGTTCTCTCCAAAACTCCAAGGCAAGAGCAATTTTAAGCCAAGAGTATTCCAAATCAGGGGCCAAGAGAATGGAGACCCAAGGGGTCTATTTATAGGCACAAGAGGAGGCCTAGGGGCTGCCCAAAAAGCGTTTCGCCGTAGAAGCAACCTCCAAAAAGCGTTTCGCCGTAAAAGCAACCTCCAAAAAGCGTTTCGCCGTAGAAGCAACCTCCAAAAAGCGTTTCGCCGTAAAAGCAACCTCCAAAAAGCGTTTCGCCGTAGAAGCAACCTCCAAAAAGCGTTTCGCCGTAAAAGCAACCTCCAAAAAGCGTTTCGCCGTAGAAGCAACCTCCAAAAAGCGTTTCGCC
>BQKN01055245.1:0-14590 GCA_022839385.1 Asparagus kiusianus | reverse complement strand
TACAATGGAATCAGTAATGAAGAAAGCAACAAATTTTCCCGCGAACAGTGGCGTCGGTAGTAAAGCCTAGGGAGAGGTAGTAAAGCCGGGTACTTGAGGGAGGTGACATGTGAGGACTAACACTTAAGGTTGTAGGTTGTTAGATTACATTATGTGTGTTGTAAATGTTTATCGATGAGTGTTGAAAACCGATTGTGAGCGTTTAGGGTGAACGTTAAACACCCGTCGTGATAGTGGATTCTCCCCGAGAGTGGGGAGCGGAGACGTAGGTCGGAAGGACTGAACTCCGTGATCATATTATTGTGTTTGATTTGATCATTGTGTCCACTATTTGTTGATATCATTTCTTGTTTATTCTCTCTTTGCATATATATCCTTGATTTAATTCAATCGAATATTTATCTTGCTAGGATATATTTGTTAATAAGTTTTAATTAGCATTAATATCAAATTAGATTAACATTCACCCTATTAACCCCCTCTAGGGTGTTAATAATTAGTATCAGAGCTTGGTGCTCTTGATTTGTGGCTTAATCGCCTAGAGTCAAAGGTTCAAGTATTTATATCTTGCTAATCTAGTTTTGTAATTTTGTATCTTGCTTGCATATATATCATGGACATGCACGATGCACCTAGTCTTGGTTATGATATTAACATTGCTCCTAGACTTAGTAATTTCCCCTATGCACAATGGTGTGTTAGATTTAAGCTTTTTGCTAGATCTAAAAATATTGATATTTTGGAAATTATTGAATGTGCTTATATTGTACCCACTACAGAGAAATCCAAGTGGAGTAATAATGATAATAGATTTTTTGCCATGAACAAGGCTTTGTTACAATTTTTAATTGATGCCTTTGGCTTATCTTTTTCTAACAAACTTGATTTTTTTTGATAGTGCTTACACATTATTGACACTTATAGAAGCACATCAAGGTGACTTAGAGGCGATCTGACAAGTTATGGAGGATTCCGCTTCAAGTTCAAAAGGAGCCTCATCTTCATGCACACGACCACTAGGCGACAGCCCTAGTGAGGTATGCGAGTCTGATAACAATGAAGATTATACTTTTGATGAACTCGCACATGAATATGAAAAATTATTACATGACCATAAGAAATTACAACATAATTTTATAGAATTAAAAAGAAAGCATGTTATATTAAAATCCAATCATGAGAAGCTAGAATCCAAATTTGATATTATTGCTAAAAAAAAATAAGATTCTTAAAGATAATAATGATAAATTGAAGTTGGATATAGCTAGCTTGTCTCATAAAAAAATAATGCCATATTAGAAGTAGTGGCTAGCAAAAGTAAACTAGATACTTTTGTAAATGAGTATGTTTGCTCTACTTCTTGTAACAATGCACATATTTCAAATGATGAGTTGAATCAAATAAAGAAACACATATCATCTTTAGATTCAATATTAAATACATGCATTGCCAACAATGAAAAGCTTATGGACTTGTGTGCAAAGTCCCATAAAAATATTTTTAAGAAACCTATTCACTATACACACATGTATAACAAAGTTTAGAAGTATACCATTTGCGGCCGAAAAGACCATATTGCTAAATTTTGTTATGATGCACAAAAATCCACTATTCCTAAAAATATTAATCCTTGTGCATCCCATCAAGCTTCTTCATCTCATACACATATACATGCACATATTGCACAGCATAAACATGCTCATATGTACAAATGTGATTATTGTGGTCGTTTTGGTCATTTGACCAAGTATTGTTTTGATTTAAAAAGGAATTCACTTTTGCAAAATGTTTCTAAAGAACAAAATGTGTTTAAGTGTAATGTTTATGATAGATTTGGACATTTTGCAAAATTTTGTTATGATTTGCAAAAAACTTCTAAGTTGAAAAATATTCTAAATAGACCATTGTTTAAAAATATTTTGTATTTGTAAAAATCTTCAAATAATTCACCTTTGTTTGCAAATATTTCACGTGCACATTCACATGGTCAACATAAACAAATGCATCATCTTCATTGCACTTATCGCAATCGAATGGGTCATTTGTATAATTATTGCTAGGATCGGACCTGTACACAAAATGTGCCCAAAAGGGATCATAACCCCAGGGCTTTAAGCTTTAATGATATGAGTCATGTCCCTAGACTCCTTGGTGCTAAGAGTAATTGGGTACCAAAACAAGTTTGATCTTTAAGAACAAGTTTTTTAACTTTTTAGTTTTTCATGTTCTTAAAGAAGATTTTTATTTGAGATTTTTGCAAATAATTTTTAAAATCTTTAAAAGAAAGTATTTCAAAATATATATATGTGTTTTATATTGTTGATAAATCAGATTTTTGGATTTTCAAAACCATAGTTTATATTTCTCATGTGTTTTATAGTCTTGGTTTAAACTATGTTGTTTTTGATTCATTTTGATGTGAACGATGTGTTTGTGCTTTATGAGATCATTGTAAAATACTCTTTTGATAATATTTATATATTTGTACTTGTGGATCATCAATTAGTGCTTTATTATGTATTCTTTATGGGGTTTGATCAAATTTGTTCAAGAAAGATTTCCTTTTGTTGATCAAACGTCTTTTCTTTAAAAACATACTTTGTTTTGAGTTTATATATGAGAGGTTTATTTTTTGAGAAACCCACCCGGATGTATTAGATCTTTGTTTCAAATTATGTTTACCGGGCATTCATATGGGTTGAAACAAGATTTTCTTGTTTTTGTCGAAAATGAGTATATTGATCTTTTATGTATTTATCCAAAGCATACTAATCTTTGATCTTTATGGATAAAACTTATAAATGTTTCAACAAATTTTCTTTTTGATCATGTATATAAGAAATATGTGTCCATTATTTACATTGATACAAAATATCCTTTTCAGTGGACATATTTGCCTAACCTCTTTGCTTAGAGATTTTTTTAGTGATTTGAGCATGTTTGTCATTTGAATCATGTATTTGCTCAATCATCTTATTTTTTGTTAAAATGATACTTTATGCTTTTCCATGAACTCTCATTTGGACTCTGTTTTAGTATTATTTTTATTGCCTTTCTTGGATTCATGAATTTTTATGAACAAGATTTTGGTTTTCAAAAGTTTCCATGAACTTATACTTTGTTTTTATGTATTGAGACATCATTCTCATAATAATATATTTATATGTATTCTCAATCAATCATAATTTATGATTTGATAACTTATGAATTTTCATCTGGATTTATTGACAAATCATTTGATTCTTGATTTTTGATTTTTAAACCTTTGATTTTCATTTTTAGGATTTTTTGTTATATATCCTATGGATATATATTTATGTTTTAGACTCTGGTGACTCTTTTCTTAATGATACATATATGTGGTCACTTAGTCTTCTTTAATGTGAGTTGTGTTTAGGATATTCTATATCCATACTTACTCACATTTATTTGCCATGCTCATCATTGCATATTTTCTATATGACTTTTTGATTGGGGGAGCCTTCTCCATATCCTTCTATATTTTTTATATATACTCACTTGTGCTTTTTGTTTGGGGGAGCTTTCGTTCTCTTCTTAATCATATTGTTTGTCCCTATTTTGATGTTGATAAAGGGAGAGAAACATGTATATTGTGAGTATATATTACTTTGGTTTTTATGCATGAGCATTACAAATTATATATTCATTTGATATCATGCATATTTTATATACTCTTTACGTAGATTGTTTGTCATCATAAAAAAGGGGGAGATTGTTAGCCTCATGGTTATGAGCCTACTCCCTAATCTTTTTTGATGATTACAAACAATTCCTAACATTGAGCGTCGAGTGCTTGCATGTGTTTTGTTAGGTAATCTACACAAATATTAACATTGGAGGTTGGATGGAATTAAGCCTACACGATCATATCAAATGGAGGTTGGCGAAAATATTGGTATGAAGCCATTACACATCAAGTCATATACAAGATCAAGCTTCATCCATATTACCAAGATCGAGCATCATGAAGATTATTGCTTGTTATATTAGTTTAGGTATTTATAGTTGTGTGTTAATTATTCAAGCTCAATATAACACACACGTATTTATTGATTTTATCAAAATATAGGTGTTTTATGAAAATGTTGTGTTATTGGTTTATGGACTTAACAATCATTATATACATCTTTTACTATGTCTATAAAATCATTTTATAAGGTTTCAAAACTTTTGTTTAAGTCAAAAATAAAAAATTAAGTGTTTATACAAACATGTTTTTGAGTGTTTTTGCAAAATGATGAGATTTTACAAATAGGAAATACAAAATAATTTTTTTTGTAACATGTTTATTATCATGCTTATAAATATTTCTCAAAGTTTTATAATTTTTTGAATTTATTTGCTATTTTTAAATACACTTTAAAAGTCAATTTTTGGACATGCACGGTCCCTGTGCATGTTCATAAGTCGACTTATCAGCTTGGATAAGTTGACTTATGAACTATTCTAGAAAGTGCATTTTGCCTCTGCCAAGTCGACTTATATATCATAACAAGTCGACTTATAGCAAATCGACTTATGTTATTTTGCAAGTCGACTTATGGCTTGTTTTTCACCTTGTTGTTTTTCTTCTGCAAGTCGACTCATGTGCACTGATAAGTCGTCTTATACCAAGTTGACTTATGACACTGTTAAGTTGACTTATAAATCCGACTGTTGCACAGTAACGACTATTTCCAGATTCTATTTTTGGTTGGGTTTTTGGTCATTTTCTTTGATTCTTGGGCTGGTTTCTTCAATCCTATAAATACTCATTTACATTAACTATTTCCTATAACCCAATATAGTTTTAAAAAAGTTTTAAAAGAGTTTTAAAGTTTGATTAAGTTTATTTCAAGTTTGGTGTTTGGTTTTCACAAAGATGAGCTTACATCCTTGGTTGAGGAATTCATCCTCAATCTTTCATCATCTACTCTTTGTGTTTATAGAGAAGTTTCCCTATCTCAATTATCTAGCATTTTATTCTTGAATTTATATCTATTTTATTGCTTGATCTTTTTGAGTTAGATTTTATTTATACTCATTTATCACACACACATCCCTATTGAGCTTCTAGGATTACATACACTATATTGTGGGTTGTGGTGAGTGATATTATGAGAGTGAGCTTCATTGTATTCTCATTCATTATTAGAGAACAAATTATTGTATTTGAGCTTTATTTATGAGTATCACTTTGTAATACACATTTACAACAAGAGGAGTGTGTGGTGAGGACGTGGTCGATACCAAGAGGAGTGGCGTCGATAGTAAAGCCTAGAGAGAGGTAGTAAAGCCGGGTACTTGAGGGAGACGACACGTGAGGACCAACACTTGAGGTTATAGGTTGTGTGATTACATTGTGTGTGTTGTAAACGTTTATCGGTGAGCGTTAAAAATTGATTGTGAACGTTTAGGGTGAACATTGAAAACCCGTCGTGATAGTGGATTCTCCTTGAGAGTGGGGAGCGGAGACGTAGGTCGGAAGGACCGAACTCCATGATCATATTATTATGTTTGATTTGTTTATTGTGTCCACTATTTGTTGATGTCATTTCTTATTAATTTTCCCTTTGCATATATATCCTTGATTTAATTCAATCAAATATCTATCTTGCTAGGATATATTTGTTAATAAGTTTTAATTGGCATTAATATCGAATTAGATTAGCATTCACCCTATTCACCCCTCTCTAGGGTGTTAACACTCACAACCACACAATAGATCTTCACGAGATCAAGTTCTCTACAAGTTATAAATGAAAGAAAAGAAGCTCTCGTACAACAACCCTATGGCAAGGAGAAGAGATTGTAATTGAAGCTTGGGATATGAGATTTGTAAGTGTGAAAACAATTGAAAGATGAAGCTCTTTTAAACAATCAAGAGATTTTAAGTGCGTTATTGAAGTGAATGGGGTTGTTGGTACTTATAAGCATTTAAGAGAATAACCTAATCTCAAAGAAACAGATAAAAACGTTCAAAAACTGAGAAATATGGAAAATGTATAAAACTTGCCATTAGAAGTTTATCAGTCGACTGACGGGGTTCATCAGTCGACTGATGAGCTGATCGTCGTACGCGATTTGAAGCTCGTCGGTCGACCGAAGAGATCATCAGTCTACTGAAGGGTCATCAGTCGACTGATAGAACGTTAGTCACAGAAACAGAAACTTTTGATGATTCTGGCTAGTTTCATCAGTCGACTGATCCTTTGCATCAGTCGACTGATAACAGATTTTCAGCCTTTTTGATTTTTGAAAACGAATTTCTAGGATCTTTAAAAAATAGTAAGTAAATTCAAAAAAATATGAAACTTTGAGAAAAGTTTTCAAATATAATAACAAACTTGTTTGAAAAGAAATTTTACAAAAAAGGACCTCTTATTTGTGAAAACTCAATGTTTAGCAAAAATATCAAAATACGAGTTTTGAAAATATGTGAGTGTGTTATCCCAAGAACTTCAAATGTAATCTATCATACTACTTGCCTACATTAAGCACTAGAGAGAAGTAAAAATACAAATATCCCTCACATATAAGTACATAACTTGAGCCTTGATATTTGCTTCTATATTGATGAAGCTTCTGTTGTATGTTGTGCTCTTTGAATGCTTTGCTTCATCATTTTGCCTCCACCTCCTTGGATATAATCGTTGTAGCTTGTTGTTCCACTCAGTCCTCCAATTATAGTGCTAACAAGCTTGATAAATTATAATCGATAGAATATAGCTCAACAAGCAATTAGCACCAATAATGATGTTTGTAAATCATCATCAAAACAAAAGGCAAACAATCTTCCCCTTTTTGATGATGACAAACAACCATTATTCAAGAGCAAATAAAAGTGAATATTTAACTTATAGATAGTTGTTCCCCCTATCTATAAGGCTCTCTCTCTAACTATGTGCACAAAAAAGGAGATTTTTCTCCCCCTTTGGCACTATAAAAAAGGGGTCAATAAAATATGATACATGCAAAAACCTATAAGATACCCGTCAAGTGGTGGCCTACCTGTGTCACATTCCTCAAGTGTTTAGATTTATGACCTCTTCCTAGGTATTAGTACCAACTCACTCCTCTTGGAATTGATCTCGGTCTCTCCCAACCACTCACACAAAGTGTCCTAGTGTGTTTAAACTTGTTATGACAATAAATGTGAGGCAAATTTTGAGATATAAAAGTGATAGATCAAAAACCAATATCAAACAAAGTCATTAAAACAACCAATCAGAGAATGCACGTGCCCAACTCATTTCTTATGTGATAAAAATCTTTTTCATAAAGAGGCTTGGTAAAGATATCCGCTAATTATGATTTAGTATCAATATAAACAAGGGATACATCTTTCCGCTCTACATGATCACGTAAGAAATGATGGCGTACATCTATATGTTTGGTTCTAGAATGCAAAACGTAATTTTTTGAAATATTAATAGCACTAGTATTATCACAACGTATTTTTGTATCATGAAAATGTAAATCAAAATCAACCAAATTTTGTTTTATCTATAAAAGTTGTACACAACACAAAAACCGACGGTAATGTATTCCACTTCCGTAGTGGACAAGGCAACACAATTTTGTTTCTTCGATTCCCACGACACAAAAGAGTTACCCAAAAATTAACATGTACCACTCGTACTCTTGCGGTCTATCCTACAACCGGCAAAGTCGGCATCACAATGTCCACAAAGATCAAAATATGTGTTTTTAGAATAAAATAAACCAAGTTCTATGGTGCCATTACTATACTTGATAATTATTTTGATTGTAACCAAATAAGATTTTTTAGGAGAAGCTTAAAAACGTGCATATGCTCAAACACTAAACATTATATCCGGCCTACTAGCGGTAAGATAAAGTAGACTACCAATCATACATCGATAAAGCTTTTCGTTTACCTTCTCACCACTCTTATTCGCATCCAACTTGATGGTTGTGCTCATTGGAGTTGGTGCATATTTGGAATTCTCCATCTCGAATTTCTTGACCAACTCTCTAGCATATTTGCTTTGCGACACGAATATTCCATTATTTGTTTGTTTGACATGGAGACCAAGAAAAAAAATGTAAGCTTTACCATCATGCTCATCTCAAATTGATCTTGCATAACTTTGAAAAAATTTTTGCACAAAGATTCATTAGTGGCAACAAAAATAATATCATCAACATAAATTTGAACCAAAATAAAATCATCTTTTCTTTTTCTAACAAAAAGAGTACTATTAAATTTTCCTTTTGAAAAACAATTATCAACAAGAAAACTTGAGAGGCGAGCATACCAAGCTCTAGGAGCTTGTTTTAACCCATATAAAGCTTTTTGAACCCGGTAAATATGATTTGAAAGTGAAGAATTAACAAAGCCGGGGGGTTGCTCACATATACCTCTTCTTCTATAAAACCATTTAAGAAAAAGTACTTTTAATATCAATTTAAAATAACTTAAACTTTTTAAAACTAGCAAAGGCCCAAAAACATCCTAATTGATTCCAATCTTACAACCAGTGCAAAAGTTTTATCATAATCTATGCCCTCCTCTTGATTGTATCATTGGGCAACTAAACGAGCTTTATTCCTAGTCATTATACCAAATTCATCAAGTTTATTTCTAAAAACCCATTTAGTTCCAATAACATGAGTATTTTTAGGTCTAGGAACTAGTTTCCAAATATTATTTCTTTAAAAATTATTCAATTCATCATGCATAGCTAAAACCCAAAACTCATCTTTTAAAGTATCATCAATACATTTAGGCTCTATTTGGGATAAGAAAGCTACATTACCATATTCGCTCATTGCTTTTGAGTGAGTCATGATGCCTTTGGAAGGACTCCATATAATTTGTTCCTTGGGATGATCCGATGCAAATTTCCATGTGACTTGATGATTCCTTCTAGATTTTATTCATTGTTGCCTTCCCTAATATTTGATGCGTCCGTTGAGGGTTTCTCATTTATTTGCAAAAGCTCTAATCCTTCCTCAATATCATCATCGTCCCTAGGCAAACCAACTTGCGAACCATCATTAGTTTCATTAAAAGTAACATTTATAGACTCTTCAACAACGAGCATTCGTTTGTTGAAAACTCTCTAAGCTTTACTCCTAGATGCATAACCCAAAAATATACCAATATCAATCTTTGGATCAAACTTATCATGGTGATCTTTAGTGTTTATGATAAAACATTTATAACAAAAATACGAAAATATCCAATAAATGGAATTTTGCCAAAAAGAGTTCATAAGAAGTTTTCTTAAATTTAGGTCTAATCAAGACACGATTTAAAATATAGCAAGCCGTATTGACAGCTTCTGCCTAAAAATATTTAGGCAAATCAAAAGTATTTATAATTGTACATGCCATCTCTTGTATGGTATGATTTTTTCGTTCAACAACACCATTTTGTTGAGGTGTTCTAAGAGCGGAAAACATATGAGTTATACTACGATGAGCATAAAATTCATTAAAAAATTTATTTTGAAATTCATTACCATGATCACTTCTAATTTTAACAATTTTTAAATCTTTTTTATTTTCAATTCTTTTTACAAAATGAGAAAACTCTTCAAAACATTTATCTTTATTTGCAAGAAAAATTACCCATGTAAAACGTGAGAAATCATCAACAATAACAAATACATAATGTTTTCCTCCTAGAGAGGCAACATGCATAGGACCAAAGAGATCAAGATGTAATAATTGTAAATGTTTAGAAGTGGATACCTCATTTATGGATTTGAGGGAATTCTTTGTTTGTTTACCTTTGGCACATTTCACATAAATAGAGTCTTTAATATAGATAGATTTGGTAGCCCTCTTACTAAATTCTTCTTAGACAGCTTAGATATTAACTTCATGTTAGCATGTCCAAGTCCTTTGTGCCAAATCCAAGGATCTTCATCCACCGTGACAAGGAACTTCACATCTTGATCTATTAGCTCATTCATCTCAAAAATGTAAACATTAGATCTTCTAAAAGCAACAAAATAATTTTATCATTCATACTAACAATATATTTATCTGGTTTAAAAGTAATATCAAAGCCTTTGTCACTTAATTGACTAATACTAAGAAGATTATGATTTAATCCTTTAACAAAATAAATATCCTCAATTATGGGAGAATGTATCTTACTAATATTACTAATACCTATAATTTTACCTTTCTCACCGCCATCAAAGGAGACAATGCCTCCTTAAATCTTTGATTGGATTGCAAACAATTTCTTGTTGCCCGTCATGTGATGTGAGCAACCACTATCAAGGTACCACAACTCCATACGTCTTATGCGAGACGTTCCCTACATATAAATAAGTTGTAGAACCTTTAGGTATCCAAACTTTGGGTCCTTGAATGTTAATATTTTTGGTACCCTTCGGTACCCACATTAACCTATGATAATTAATATTAATTTTAAACCTACAATGAGTAGAAATATGACCATATTTCATGCACAAAAATGTTTTCTTGTATGTAGGATCATAAGATTTATGATACCATTTTCTATCAACATGATGATGACTAGAGTAAAAAATATTAGATTTAAATTTATTATTTTTAATTTCTAGTCTCTCAATTTTAGACCTTAGTTGTTTATTTTCAAAGCCTAGATCTTCTATCATTTCATCATGTAGAGCAAGAGAGGATTGTAGTTGCTCAAACTTAGAGTCACAAGAAATATGTAATTTTTTGAAAGAAGAATATTTTTTTGCTAATCTTTTAAATTCAATATTTAATTCTTCTAAAGCAGCTTCTAGTCCACATTGCATATAAAGAGATTCACTTTTTGTTGCAGATTGTACCTCATCTTCATGAGCTATGAAGCAAATATTTGGGTCAAGAAGAGCAATCTTGGCGCCCTCATCATCGCTATCTAAATCACTTGGTTCAGATTTATCCCGTCCAACATACATAACCTTCTTCTTTTTGTATTTCAAGTATTTTGCCTTTATTTTGGGACAATCCTTTGTAACGGTTCATTGCATTCGAAACATTTACCTACACGAGAGGGAAACTTGTGGTTAGGTCAATTTTTAAAATTTTTATTCATTTTAATTAATCTTGATATTCTTCTAGAGAGGTGTGCCACTTCTCTAGAGATATCAACTTCACTATCCAAGGAGGATGAATCATCAATGGCTCCTTTGAGTGTAATAGTCTTTAATTTTTGAGATGACTCCTCGGTTGCCTTTGGAGGCACTTTCTCCTTCTCCTTGATCTTCTTCTCATGGACCTTGAGCTTGCCAATGAGATCATCAAGAGAAAGTGTTATCAGATCATGAGCTTCCTCGATGGCCGTAGCTTTGGGCTCCCAAACCGGCGTCAAAGAACGAAGAATTTTGTAGTTCATCTCTTGGTTCGTCAACACCTTATCAAGGCCATGCAATTCATTTATGATGTTAGTAAACCAAGAAAACATAGTATTAATAGATTCATTTGGAAGCTTTTTAAACAATGCATAATCATGCATAAGGCCACTAATTTTAGATTCCGTAACTTGGGGGTTACTTCATGAGTGATACACAACTTTTCCCAAATTTCATGTGTGGTTGCACACGTGGAAACCCTATTGTATTCATTGGGGGTTAGCCCACAAATTAATACATTCACGGTCTTTATATTAATGTTTGCTTGATGTCTCTCACCATCAGTCATACTACTATTACTAGGCTTCTTAACATATTTCTTCTCTATAATGTCAAAGATATCAAGGTCAATGCATCGTAGATAAATCCTCATTCTAGCCTTCCAATAAGCAAAGTTTCTACCGGTGAAAAGAGGGGGTCTAGTGGTGGATTGTCCCTCAAGCATATGCACATTCAAAGAAGCCTCCATTGGATCTTTCCTCTAAGGTGGTTAAAACTAAAAATATATAGAGACATTGCTCTGATACCAATTGTAAAACCTTAGAGGGGTGGGGGGTGGGGTGAATAGGGTTATGAGGCAATAATTGTGCAATTAAAAAAGACAATGCAATGCATCACAAAATTTAAATGCTAAAACAATATAAAGGAGATGAGTTAGGGAATAGTTAGCTAATTGTGACACGCGATATGTTCACAAGGTTCGGTCCTCCGACATACGTCCCCGCTCCTCGCTCTCAAGGAGAATTTCAGTATTACAACCCGCTTTGGAAGCCGAAACTTCTTCACAGTGATCTCCTCTTTAGATCCCACAACCACACAGTAGATCTCCACGAGATCAACTTCTCCACAAGTTACTAATGAAAGAAAAGAAGCTCTCGTACAACAGCCATATGACAAGGAGAAGAGATTACAATTGAAGCTTTGGATGTGAGATTTGTAAGTGTGAAAACAATTGAAAGATGAAGCTCTTTTAAACAATAAACACAAACTCAAGAAATTTTAAGTGCTTGCTTAGTTACTGAAGTGAATAGGGTTAGTGGGTATTTATAAGCATTCAGGAGAATAGCCAAATCCCAAAAAACAGATAAAAATGTTCAAAAACTAAGAAATCTAGAAACTATACAAAACTAGCCGTTGGAAGCTTATCAGTCGACTGATGGGGTTCATCAGTCGACCGACGAGCTGATCGTCGTACGCGATTTGTAGCTCGTCGGTCGACTGAAGAGATCATTAGTCGACTGAAGGGTCATCAGTCGACTGATAGAACATCAGTCACAGAAACAAGAACTTTTGATGATTCTGGCTAGTTTCATCAGTCGATTGATCCTTTGCATCAGTTGACTGATAACAGATTTTCAGCCTTTTTGATTTTTGAAAACGAATATTCAGGGCCTTTAAAAATAGTAAATAAATTCTAAAAAATGTGAAACTTTGGGAAACGTTTTCAAATATAATAACAAACTTGTTTGAAAAGATATTTTGCAAAAAGGACCTCGTATTTGTGAAAACTTAACATTTAGCAAAAATGTCAAAATACGAGTTTTAAAAATGTGTGTGTGTAATCCCAAGAACTTCAAATGTAATCTATCATACTACTTGTCTACATTAAGCACTAGAGAGAAGTAAAAATGTAAATATTCCTCACATATAAGTACATAGCTTGAGTCTTGATATTTGCTTCTATATTGATGAAGCTTCTCTTGTATGTTGTGCTCTTTGAAAGCTTTGCTTCATCACTTTGCCTCCACCTCCTTGGATATCATCGTTTTAGCTTGTTGTTCCATCCAATCCTCTAATTATGGTGCTAACAAGTTTGATAAATTATAATCTACACAATATAGCTCAACAAGTAATTAGCACCAATAATGATATTTGTAAATCATCATCAAAATAAAAAGGCTAACACAATCTAGGATTTGGCTTAAGCTCCTTGTAACCCTTACAACTATAAGATCTCTCAAAATAATCTGCATAATTAATTTAATACTTAAGAGATAGGCTTTGTTAGCTTTATTTTTCTTGTATTTAATTCATTTAAAACTCTTGGGCTTCTCTTTAATGCTCTTGGGCTTCTTAGGAATTAGCTTGGTCTTCAAATGATTGAATATATATATATATTAATTAAATTCAGATTTTATCATAATATGCTACTACTGATAAAATTTCTAGAATTTTCTAATCTAGATGGCTCCGTGTCATCGAGATAGACAATTTTTATATATTATATGCTAAATTCTGCTTTTCAGATTGGGAGATATTGCATCTCTTTGCGGTTGTCCATTCTGAGCATGAATTTAACTTTGTTTCTTTCCAAATTTTATTTGATTCTGAATTGCAGACCAAGTTATTAATAATTACAAAATAAAAAAAGTATTGAATGCTGAGATTTTGCTTCTAAACTTAGTCTTGGGCTTTGTGTTTATGCATTCTGGGCTTCATTAGGGATCTCTTGGGCTTGAAAAAAAAATCTTTATTTGAGTTCTTATTCAATAATTCTTTATTAGCGGCAAATTAAGGATAAAAAATATTATCAGCAGATATATTTATTCAAATAAAATAAATATTAATTGTATAAAAGGGTAATAAAATGTAATGATCAAATGCCCCCGCATCTAAATTTTTTCTAGTACTCTAGCAAAGAAAGAGAATAAAAAGAATAGAAAGAAAAATCCTTATTTTTGCAGGTATCACGATTGAGGGTTTGCAGTGAATACACCTATAAAATTCAGTCAACTTGCCAATTTAAAAAAGTTAATGTATAATTAATTCACTTGATATATTTAAACAATATAATTGAAACTAGTATTTACTCAAGAAAACATTTTTATGTATAACTCCAATGTAAATATATTAGAATATCTTTTCATTATAGTTATACAAAACAAAGTCTAACTTAGACAATTAATTAAAAGTTTTAAAAAAATGCTAACTCTTTTGTCTTAAAATTTTTTCAAGACTCTTTAAAAAAATATTCAAGACTCTTGACCAATTTATTTTTCAAGAACACACACACACACACACACATAAAGTCTCTTGATCAAAATTTTAGCACTCTTTATTCCTTAGTGATTTTGTCCTACTTATCAAGCTTTTTATGTGACCATTTAACGAGTTTTGGGCTAACGAATTCCAATTTAGTTGGGCTTATATCATCAAGTATAGAGATACTCTTTGAGCTTAATTACTCGGTCATATATATGTGTGTGTATATATATATATATATA
>BQKN01055243.1:1457-14184 GCA_022839385.1 Asparagus kiusianus | reverse complement strand
TTATTAATAACAACCTGCCACAATGTGGAATATGTGGGCTTTTGTCCTTCTTTACGGTTAAGGACTAACCGGCAACGCGTGTTAGGCACTGACTTTGGGATTTTTGGCAAACCCCCAGCCCTTAACGAGCTAAGGGAGTTTATTCCTTTAGCACAACGTCACATGCGGAACGGATTAATACAATTCACATGTAAGCCCGATTCAAACGGTAATCGGTAAGAGCACGTCAAATCCGTTGAAGGCTGAGGATTTGCCAAAAATCCTAAGTCAACGTCTCATACACATTGCTGTTTAGTCTTTTCACAGGAGAAAGACGAAGTCTACGTATTCAATATCGTAGCACTAAAAGGGTTAACTCTTTTAGCTCAACGTCACATGCGGAACGGACTTAAACAATCTGCATGCTAGCCCGACTCAAACGATAGTCGGTAAAGGCACATCAAATCCGTTGATGGCTGAGAATTTGCCAAAAATTCTATGAATACGAGTCATTGACGCATCAATTCTATAGATTGGTCTCGTGACTCAAGTATTTGCCACGCTCCAATACCTTAAGAGCTTAAACTGTGTATACTCCAAAAGATGTACGAGTATAAACTGTGTCGGACGTCGAACAATACGTCGCAATGAAGCCTGGACGCCAAACAACGCGTCACAATGAAGCTCAAACGCCAGACAACGCGTTGTAAATGAAGATTCAACACCGTCAATCGATGATCAGTTCTATGTTGAAGCAACCAACTCGAGCTAAAAAGTCAAGAAATCAAGAATCGACTTCAAGTTCAAAATTCCGACAACGGTCAGACAATAAATGCAGCACCGGAACCCTTACAGATGTTCGACAAAGCACCGGACAACCTGAAGGATTGAAGGAATGTAGAACAAAAAGTCATTCCAAAGTCCCGTTACACCAACTAAAGGTTGGGACAATCACATCCAAAGTATTCCAGACTCTTCTATAAAAGAACGAGACTGAAATACTTTGGAGGGGGTATCTGTAGGCGTATAAAATTGCCTATAGGTCCCTTAGCACAGCTCGACACGGTGATTCGACAAAATCAACGAAACATCGAGTGACGAGGCGACGAGGTCAACAAATTGCACGCGATCAACAGAATGCATTCGCGAGCGGAATCAATCCAACGGTTCGGGGAGTCAATAAGTCGTCCAACCATAGAACGGATTCGAACTCAGACACCAAGGTAGACTTACTGCCAAATCAAGATCCAGACTGTCAAATCAAGTCCGGATAGATCAACCACACAACCAAATCAAGTCCGAACAACAGAGAACCGGAAACAACGGGAAACGACGGACACCACGACAACACCCGGGGGGACTCGGCCGAAACCGAGCCACCCCAAGGTAGCTCGGCCCAAGCCGAGCCACCCTGAGGTGGCTCGGTGGCCGAGCCACCCCAGGGTGCCGAGCCACCCATGGGTGGCTCGGCCTAGAACTGTGCACGGGCACAGTTCTGAGTGCCTATAAATAGGCCTTCAAGTTGTTCATTTGAGAGGTTGGATTTTGGAGGAGGCGAAGCCCTGCTGAACTGGAGACTCAGATCTAAAAAAGATCAGAACTTTAAGACTTTGAAGACTTGCTCATCCAGATCTGGTGCTCGGCGATCATCAACGTCAAATAAGGCAGGTGTTCGAGAGGAACCGAATCTCAGATCTCAGATCTACGTAGGTACACTCCGGATCAAAGCTTGGTTCTTTGATCCCGAGATTCGAGCGGTTGTTTCCTTGGTGAAACAATCCCTCCCGGCTATTATTTCCTTGGTGAAATAGTACCCGTTATACTGCGTAGATCCAACCGGATCTAGATCTCGCGGTGGTCCACGGATAAACCCCGGCGCAGGCAAACAACCCACGCAAGCGAGTGACCGCAAAACAGGAGCTCACGATTTGTTCGACAAACAAGGAAACAAAGTTGTAATTTTTCATTTCTTTTTATTTGATTTTCGTTATAACCGGATCTTATAAAAAGACCGGATCTTTGTGATCGATAAACTATTACAAGAGTGTACAATGGAATCAGTAATGAAGAAAGCAACTATTTTTCCCACGAACACTGTCAACAACGACACTGGGGGTGGTCCCGCAGATGATAACGCGAAAGAGGACCACGTCACCTCTCCCCAAAGCCACTCGAAAGCAGATACGAGTGAGGACAGGAAGATGAAGGACTTGGAGAGCAAAATCAATGCGTTGATGAATGCTCAAGAAGTAAAGAGGTCCGGCATACCCTGTCCCTACCCAAGGGAGTGGGAATCGATCCCATATCCGGCAAAGTTTAATTTGATTAACTTTACGCCGTTTGATGGGAAGGGTTCCCCTACCTAACACTTAATATATTTCAAGTCTCATCTAGGAATCATTTCTGGAAATGAGCCTCTCATGGTGCGGTCATTCGTCGGCACTCTTCGCGGAGCAGCCTTCGATTGGTATCGCCGTCTCAAGCCCGGAAGTATCAGCAGCTGGGACGACATAGAGGATATGTTCTTAACAAATTTCTTTGATGATGATACCGAAATTTCGATCGGCACACTATTCGATGAAAAACAGAAGAATGGCGAGACGGTCGAAAATTTCGTGAAAAGATTCCGAAATAAAGCAATGAATTGCAGGGATCCAGTCAGCGAAGATTTTATCCTCGAAACTTGCCACAACAATCTGACGTTGGACATCCTCGAAGCCATGGGACCGGCGCCACCAAAGACCTGGAAGGACCTGAAGGTGCGGGGAGAAAGAGCCGAGCGTTTTCTCAAAAGGAATAAGGCCGAAAGAGGGCAAATCACAGGTAATATTCCATAGCAAAACTTTGTCCCTAAGGGCAAAGAAAAGGTGCATGCGAATGCCGTGAATGCAAACCAAATATTTGAGGTGCAAGCACAGCCGCAACAGTAGCAACAGAAGGCGCCTCAACAGTCAAGGTGGCAACAACAACCCTAGAAGCAAAAGGCCGCGGAGCCTGTAGGCATCGAAAATTGCCGATAGGTCCCCGCTCACAGCTCAGTATTAACGAACGACGATGAACATCACTACCCGGTTCACAAGAGTTCTATCGACGTCGGTAAGCGCCTGAAGCGAACCGACGGACTACGTGAGCCGACAGAATCTCAGAACGATGGGGATACGGGCTGACTGGAAACCCCGTGATCACTGCAAACGGACCAACACCCGTCATGTCCCGTTCGCCTCACTGATTATCCGACCCTTAGGATCTGCAGAGCTCTTCGTCAGAATTCTAACGCATCTGAAATCACTCAAATCTGAGTTCGGACGAAAAGTCAATGGCAAGTCAACGGCGGATCAACGGCGGAACACCCGGTAGCACCTCGGACCAGACTGAGGCACCCAGGGGTATCCCGGCGAGGTCGAAACACCCGAGGGGTATCTTGGCAAAACTAAGACACCCTAGGGGTGTCTCGGCTTGGCCGAGACACCCCAAGGGTGTCTCGGCTTCGGCTTTGCCGAGACACCCAAGAGGTGTCTCGGCCAGGCCGAGACACCTCAGGGGTGTCTCAGCCAGGCCGAGACACCCCAAGGGGTGTCTCAAGACTTTTTTATGCCGAAACGCTTTTTGGAGGGGTGTCTTGAGGTGGTTACATGGTGAAACGCTTTTTGGAGGTTGCTTTTACGACGAAATGCTTTTTGGGGGGTGTCTCCAAGGTTGTTACACGGCGAAATGCTTTTACGGCGAAATGCTTTTACGGCGAAATGCTTTTTGGGCAGCCCCTAGGCCTCCTCTTGTGCCTATAAATAGACCCCTTGGGTCTCCATTCTCTTGCCCCCTGATTTGGATTGCTCTTGGCTTGGAATTGCTCTTGCCTTGGAGTTTTGGAGAGAGCGGCGAAGCCCTGCTGGAGTGAGGAGCGAGGTCTGAATTTTGGAGAGGCGAAGTCCTGCCGGAGCAAGGAGTCTCCTTCTTCATTCACCCCTTCTCTTTTCCCTTGGTGTTGCCCCTTAGCCGTGATACTAAGAAGAGCGAATATCTCGATTATCCGAGATAGGAGCTGTCGGTTTCCATATCCCATAGCGGATAGACGAAACTCTGCCGGATTTTCCCGGAATGGATCTGATCGACCGGCGGTCCACGGATATCAACATCCCCGTCACAGGCCAAAGACCCACGCAAGCAAGCACCGATAAACAGGACTTGTGTTTATTTTCAAGAGAGTTGTAATCTTTGTTTCATTCTGTTTGTAACAGATTTCAAATCAATGAAAACAGCAACTTTCGACGAAAACAAGCTGGCGACCACAGTGGGAGCCAACGATCTCGCCGCCGAGATCGTCGTGACGCAACCAGCATTCAAGATCCGGGTGAATGGAGAGATTGAATACGAGTTCGATCAGCAGAAGTTTGAAGAGTACCTCTCTTCCTCCTCCTCCAGATCCGCCTCTCCAAGCCGGCGCGGGAAGACTTCGTCTCCCAAAAGGGCTCGCGGGATCTCCAACTCCTCAATCCAAGATCCCGTCGCTGTTGCTACGCCCGCACCACGCAATGTCCCCGTGACGTTCAGCGTAGTCAAGGCTGTAGATTCGGCTCTCCCTCCCGCCGCAAAAGCAATGGTTGAGGATGCTCCAGCTCCATCAAAGAGGGCCCGCCAAAGACGGCGTCAACGCCTCGCCCAACAACTTGCCAAAGCCACTGAATCAATGGACGGGGTCCGATACAATGAGGATCTAAAGTCCAGGTACCGCCAAGAACAACAGCGGCAAACCACCAACTCCTCCTCCAAAACAGAAACGAACGAATGGGTTCGTGTCAAAAGGAATCGTTCCACCCTCGAGGAGCGAATCAAGAAGCACCGGGCATTGCTTGCACATGCCCGACTCCTTCTTAAGAAAGCGGAGGAAATGCAGAAAGAAACGGCGGTCAAAAGGCCGTCTACAAACAGATTGGTGTGGGTTCCCAAGTCGAAACCAACACCTCCAGCAAAGAAGGGTGAGGCTACCGCCCGAAAGCTTCCAAAACCAGACGTGATTTCTACTGTTCCGGCACCTTCAATGGGGCCAGGTAAGAATGGGGATCATTCAAGATCCCAGGTTCCTTTGATGGGTCGCCTTGGTCCTTTACCGGAAAACCGAGGTAGAATACCCGTCAAGGAACGACTGGGACCATTGAAAGGTCCCCAGGTTATAAATCAGACTGGGGGTCGAGTTAATCCCCCCAAGAAAGATGACAAAGGGAAAGCCCCTATCACCGACCGCACCGGGTTGCGAGTCGAAGTTAAAGAGCCCGTTCAGTTTCTACGCTCACAAAAGCGTAAACTTGAACAGGCCACTCTTGATAAATCTAACAAAGTGTTGCATCCTCGAAGGGAAGTACACTCATCTGAGGACGAGGGTGTCATACTGGGGAACACATGCCAACACTCTGTAGGTTGCTCCAGCTACCAAACTGATGAGTTGTACTACAGAGCTGGGGGTATGGAAAAGTCCCGAAAGAGATATGTGCAGGACATAGAGTCTTGCTGCCCGTATGCCAACATGATCAAAGCGGTGCTGTCAGAATGTCGTTATGACAGTTCCCCAAGAAGGGTCTCGGTATTCGACAGAATTTCCACACCGAAACGCTTCCACAAGAAGAAATTCGTCCGCCAAGAAGACGAATATCCAAGAGTGTCGGTTAACATGACCGGCAGAGGGGGATCAACACAATACTTCGGCATAGATCAGCTCGCCAAGGTATCCCGATGCATGACGCGGTTGCCACCAGGAACCAGGGGCCAGAAGAATTACCGAAGGGTACAAAAGGGACTCTCTTTAGAATAAGAGGAATCAGATGCTGATTCGGATTCTTGCTCTGCTGTCGCATCCGATGACACGGCTTTGAGTGCAGGCCAATCTTATGAATCTCTCATGATCAGTGCTTAACAGGTATCCAAAATACTTGAAGAAGCCCTGGCCAAGCAAAAGGATAGCTTCAAATTCGAGATGGAAATGGCCATGCAGCGAATGAGGGAGATGCACGACCAACAAATTACGACGCTGACAGTCCACCAAGGAGAACCCGGTCGTCGCAATACTCCGAATCAAGAGGAGAATGAACGGGAAGCGGATAATGTCAATATCCCTCCTATCACCACCGACAATGGGGGTGGTTCCGCGGAAGATAATGCAAAAGAGGACCACGTCACCTCTCCTCGAAGCCACTCGAAGACCGAGACGAGTGAAGACAGGAAGATGAAAGACTTGGAGAGCAAAATCAATGCATTGATGAACGCTCAAGAAGTCAAGAGATCCGGCATCCCCTGTCCCTACCCAAGGGAGTGGGAATCGATCCCGTATCCGGCAAAGTTTAATCTGATTAACTTTACGCCGTTTGATGGGTAGGGGAACCTACCCAACACTTAATATACTTCAAATCTTATTTAGGAATCATTTCCGGAAATGAGCCTCTGATGGTGCGGTCATTCGTCGGAACTCTTCGTGGAGCTGCCTTCGATTGGTATCGCCGACTCAAGCCCGGGAGCATCAGCAGCTGGGATGACATGGAGGATATGTTCCTGACAAATTTCTTCGATGACGACACCGAAGTTTCGATTGGCATGCTGTTCGACGAAAAGCAGAAGAACGGTGAGACCGTCGAAAACTTTGTAAAGAGATTCCGTAACAAAGCTATGAATTGCAGGGATCTAGTCAGCGAGGATTTTATTCTCGAGACTTGCCACAACAACTTGACGTTGGACATCCTCGAAGCCATGGGAATGGCGCCGCCAAAGACCTGGAAGGACCTGAAGGTGCGGGGAGAACGAGCCGAGCGATTCCTCAAGAGGAAGAAGGCGGAGAGAGGGCAAATACCAAATAATGCCCCACAACCAAACTTTACCCCCAAGGGTAAAGGCAAGGCGCATGCAAATGCTGTGGTCGCGAATCAAGTATTTGAGGTGCAAGCACAGCCGCAACAACCGCAACAGCCGCAACAGCAGCAACAAAGGGCGCCTCAACAATCGAGGTGGCAACAACAGCCCCAGAGGCAAAAGGCCACGGAGCCGAGGTTCCCAAAGGTCTACTCATTCAAAGAGGATGAAATTCCCGGTATCTTTAAGTACCTCGTCGAGAACAACAAGATCAAGTTGCCTCCATTCAGGATCAAGAAGATGCCAAGAGAGTCAACGATCCCAAGTACTGCGCATTTCACAGGGCGGTGCACCATCCTACCAAGGTATGCTATGCTCTTAAAGATAAAATTCAGGCCCTAATCGATGTAGGGGTTATTACTATGAAGCAGCCCAAGGAGAAGAAGGTGGGTGCGAATGCAGTGTCCATCAGCTTCGGGTCGGTTCCCTCGAGCTGGTTTCAACATGAACCAGTGATTAATGCAGCGGTGAAGACGGTGAATGATGATCCTCACAAACAGCGTCAGAAAGGGCTCGTGCCACACACGGCCCCGAACGGCGAGATTCTGTGGGTTCATCCGGACTTGATCACAGATGAACAATGGACCGGGACCTCATCCAAAAAGAAATCAAAAGGCAAAGGGAAATCCTGTTACGGTGCTTCTGCTATACCAGGGGTGGATGACGACAGAATTCCGACCTTCCCGCTTTCTGAAGATGAGCAGGAGACCTTTGCAACCCGAAGCGGGAACGAATATCACTTCAAGTATCCGGATGCTTCCGAGTAGTTGGGTACCAAAACCCCTCCTTCCAAGACGTTGGCAGAACTGGGAATCGCAGCAACTCCCCCAATACCGGCAGTTACGGAGAAAATCCCGCAGAAGGAGAAAGGGAAAGAGCCTTTACGTCAAGAAGTTCAAAACCCGAGGCAGTCTCGATTCAATCATCCAATTGGGAGAGACAAACCAGGAAATGCAAGCTCTCCGCCCCATTTCGATATCATGGCGCAGTTGGCTAACATACTGGCTAGAATAACTCTATACGAGTTGTTGCGTCTGTCAAAGGAGACGAGGAAAGCATTGCAAGAGGCCTTAAGCGATTCCGAAGCTTTCTTGACTCAAATCAAGCCATCTCCTGAAGAACCGGAGTCGTCAGCTCAACACTGCAATCTCGCAGCACATCATTTCCCTTGCATCTCATTCACCAAAGAAGATATGCAGACAAAAAGCTCAAAGCATGATAGGCCTCTGTATTTCACCGGGCATATTGGCTCCAGCGTAGTCAACCGGATCCAAGTCGATCCGGGTTCCGCTGTTAGCATCATGCCATTCCGATTGATGCATCATCTCGGAATCCCGACTAGCAAATTAGCATCCACTGGCACCACGATTTACGGATTCAACACCAGCGGGTCCAAACCCTTAGGGAAGATCCGAATCAAGTGCCAGATTGGGGATTTGAAGTCAGAAGTTACTTGCTATGTGATTGACGCGGAAACATCCTATAACTTACTGTTGGGTCGACCTTGGATCCATGGTAACCTTATAGTCCCGTCAACTCTGCATCAATGCCTCAAATATGTGGGCACGAATAATGAAGTCAAGACGGTGGTCGCGGATAAGCAACCGTTTAAAGGATTGGAGAATTATTTCACCGATTCCCTTTTATACGGTGCTGAATCCGATACTAAACCATCGGCCCAAGGGACGGACAGCGGTGATGAAGCTGATACCGAACCTGGGATTGATTATGATGGAGGTTTTGTACTTAATGACATTGTACCCATTGTAATCAATCTTGACGATGATAAATCATCGGAAGATAGTTGCAATTGGCAACTTGCTGAAGAACTATCAATAAACGATGATTTAGAGTACTCGACAGGTCTCGATGATATCACTAACGAACTTTATGCTAACCCTGATTTGTATATGCCTCTTCAATCATTTTGTTTGACGAAAAAGCAGGTACACGACCCTTGCGGAACAACGCTTATCATCCCCGCAGGGATTGGGGGTGGAAAGGAGGTCGTCTACGGCAAAGGAAGAACATCTCCGATACCCGACCACTTCTTGGATGAAGAAGACGACGATGATAAACCGGCCCGTCATCTATCCAGATATGATGCGAAAGCGCGCAACATGATGGAAAAGCATGGATATGACTTCAAGCTCGGAGAGGGTCTTTTCTTTGGTCGAGGTCCTCTAGTTCCACCTCGGATGGCCTATGTACCAAAAGGAAAACCTGATGATTATTATCGCCACAAAAGAGGTTTAGGCTATGTCTCATCGGAAGATGAGTGTGGCTGGCAAATCATCGACCAAATTGCTAACAAGGCTAGAAACGGATACTCTTCGGACTCTTCGGGTTGGGATTCTGACGCTAGTCTTGGTGAGATGTTTAAAAAGCTAATGTCGAACATGACTGCGGTCGATCCAACGACAATAGAAGAAGATGATGAGATGCCGACATGGGAAGACCCGTGGGTTCATCACTTGAACATGCAGTATGGTGATAGGTTCGAGCAAAGAGAACCTCCTACCGAAGACCAAGTAGTCCAGGTGAATATGGGAAGCGAGAAAAATCCGAAGCCGATATTCATTAGTGACAGCCTCTTACCCGAGGAGAAAGAAGAGTTAATCTCTCTTATCCGGGAGTACATCGATGTGTTCGCCTGGAATTATGAAGACATGCCAGGTCTCGACCCAAACGTAGCAGTGCATCGTCTCAACATTAAGCCGGATGTCAAACCTGTCAAACAACAACAAAGACGGTTTCGTCCGCAGATGATGGAGGCGATCGAAGCTGAGGTTAAAAAGCTCATCGACTCAGGATTCATTCGGGAGGAGCAACATCCAGAATGGCTTGCCAACATTGTCCCGGTCCTTAAGAAGAACGGGAAGATCAGGATATGCATCGACTTCAGGGATCTCAATGCAGCCTGCCCAAAAGATGATTTTCCCCTTCCCATCACGGATGTTATCATCGACAACACGTGTGGGTTCGAGAGGATGTCCTTTATGGATGGTTTCTCTGGTTATAACCAGATAAAGATGCATCCAGATGATGAGAAGCATACTGCATTTAGAACGCCTCTCGGTGTTTTCTGCTACACAGTCATGTCCTTCGGCTTGAAGAATGCAGGTGCCACATATCAGCGAGCTATGTCGAAGATCTTTCAGGAGCATCTCCGAAAGACTGTTGAATGCTACGTGGATGACCTGGTCGTGAAAAGTCGTGATAAGAATGATCACATTAAAGACTTGAAGACCATGTTCGACTTGATGCGGGCCCATCAATTGAAGATGAATCCCACTAAGTCTTTCCTCGGAATGGCTAGTGGTAAATTCCTGGGGTTCGTCGTCACCACCAAAGGTATTCACATCGACCCGGATAAAGTAAAGGCAATTAATGAATTACAACCTCCGAGAAACCTCAAAGAACTCAGAGGACTACAAGGGCGATTGGCTTATATCCGTCGGTTTATCTCAAACCTTTCGGGAAAATGCCAACCGTTCTCTAGGCTCACAAAGAAGGGCGTGTCATTCGTATGGGACGATGCTTGTCAAAAGGCATTCGAGAGCATCAAAGAATATCTCTCGAAACCGCCCATACTCGTTGCACTGAAATCAGGCAAACCGTTCTTGATTTATATCAAGGCGACGAGCCACTCATTGAGTGCATTGCTTGCACAAGATGACGATAACGGTCACGAGCAGGCGGTGTATTATTTAAGCCGAACCATGGTAGGCGCGGAATCTCGATATCCTATGATTGAGAGAGAATGCCTCGCCTTAGTGTTCGCCATCCAGAAGATGCGACATTACTTGGTTGGACAGACCATCTATGTCATCTCCAAAGTTAACCCAGTCCGGGTGTTCATGACTCAACCAGCTTCCATGAGTTGGCGGTTAGCAAAATGGGCTTTACTCTTGTCCCAATACGATCTGCACTTCAAACAGCAGAAGTCAGTAAAAGGGCAGGCCATCTGCGATCTCCTGGCATCTAATCCAACTACGGACACCGCCGAGATATATGACGACCTACCTGATGAAACCCACGAAGTCAACGCGACTTCACACCAACAAGTGTGGCGTTTGTACTTCGATGGCGCTTCCCGATCGGCTCTTATCGCAAGTACTCCTGGATGTTCTAAGATCTCCTCCGGAGTTGGGGTTGTCTTAGTTTCCCCGGGAAAACATGTGATGCCCCGAGCCTACTCATTAACCGAGCCATGCTCGAATAATGTGGCGGAGTATAACGCACTGATCATAGGACTCGATTTCGCCAAAGAGCTGGGGGTTGAGTATCTCGAAGCTTTCGGTGATTCTCAACTGATAGTTAAACAAGTTCAAGGGAAATACGAAGTCCGAAGTTAGGATTTAATCCCATATCACAAGATGGCGGTGGAGCTAGCGGAGTCGTTTGAAGGGTTCTTCATCGAGCACGTTCCGAGGTTACAGAACACCTACGCAGATGAGTTAGCAGCTTTAGCCGTATCACTGGCACAGCCGCCCGGGACAGAACAATTTGTCACGGTAAGAACTCACCAACTCCTGGTGCCACTCTTCGATGAAGAGGACAAAGAGGAGGAAGTTCAGGAGGTGCACACAACTCAGGTTGAGTTCGAACCCCGAGATTAGCGTTTCCCCATTATCGACTACGTCTTGCATGGAATCTTGCCAGAAGACGTGAAGGAGAGAGAGTCAATCAGACGAAGAGCGCCAAGATTCTACTATAACACGGAGAATCGAACGCTGTACCGTAGGGGGTATGATGGGCTGCTAGCACGTTGCCTATCAACCAAAGAAGCTGAAGAAGTGCTTAGAGAGGCACACGAAGGAGAATGCGGTGCGCACCAACCTGGCCCCAAACTTTATGATCGTATCAGAAGAATGGGATATTTCTGGCCTCACATGATGAGTGAAGCAATCACGTACGCCCGAAAGTGTCACGCATGTCAAATACATGCGAATTATATGCACCAACCTCCGGAGCATCTACATCCTTCGGTGACGTCATGGCCGTTCGAGACTTGGGGAATGGACATTGTTGGTCCTATAAATCCTCCTTCAGTTAAAGGTGACCGGTTCATCCTGGCAATTACCGATTACTTCTCCAAATGGGCCGAAGCAGTTCCACTCAGAGAAGTTAAAACGAGCAATGTCATTGCATTCATCAAGCACCATATCATCTACAGGCATGGTGTTCCAAGACGAATCATACATGACAACGGTCCTCAATTTGTCAGCAACGCCTTCATAAGGTTCTACGAAAAGTTCAAAATTCAAGACATCTCGTCAACAGCTTATAATCCCACAGCAAACGGGTTAGCTGAAGCCTTCAACAAGACTATCATAAAGCTCTTGTCGAAACTTGTGAAGAGTAACAAGAGGGATTGGGATGACAAGCTCGGCGCGGCTCTATGGGCTTATCGTACTACGGTACGGACACCCACCGACGCAACCCCATACTCATTGGTGTACGGATGTGAAGCCGTTCTCCCTTTGGAAATCCAAATTCCATCTCTTCGGATCGCTCTCGCAACCCAGATGACGACCGAAGAACAGCATCAGAAGCGCCTCGAAGAACTCGAGATGCTTGATGAAAAGCATCTGGAAGCTCAACAGCATATTGAGTTTTACCAAGCCGGAATTTCTCGAGCCTTCAACAAAAAAGTTCGACAAAGGAGTTTTAAGGAAGGGGATTTGGTCTTGACTGAAAGACGTCCTATGATCCTTAACTCCAAGAAGAAAGGCAAATTTGAACCCAAATGGGAAGGACCATTCGTAGTAGAAACAGTTTACTCGAACGGCGCATATCGCTTAGTCACCAAAGACGGTGACCGGCTTATGATGCCAATAAATGGCAAGTTCCT
>BQKN01055241.1:0-10950 GCA_022839385.1 Asparagus kiusianus | reverse complement strand
ATATATATATATATATATATATATATAGTATCTGAAGAAAATTAATAAAGTTAGGGTTTTGCTCTCTCTATTATCTCTTTCTACATGGTATCAAAGCATGAAACCCTAGCCGCCACAAATCCTCATTCAAAAACCCTAGCCGCCGCCGCCTCTTCTCCCCAGCGCCGCTAGCCTCCGCTGCCGCTACAGTCCCGCCGCCGCTACAGTACCGCACCGCTACAGTACTGCGCCGCTTTGTTTTGTTTTTTGTTTTTTTTCATGGCCTTAAATAGGTGATTCGAGGCCACATATGATCCGATCCGATCATCTACTACTGTCTATTTTTTGATCTGCTCTTAGTCTATGTTTAAAGAATAGATCTTTACTACTGCCCTGGCTATTTGACTACTACCTGTCTATCATTACTGTGCAACAATGTCAGAAACAGATCTCTCCTCCTCTTCTACATCTCCCTCTGTTGCTGTTGGTCAGACTTCTACACCCAAGGTAGTTTTGAGGACTACAATAAAATTGAATAGTAAAAACTATCCGCTCTGGTCTCAAGCTTTCCGCATCTTCATTGGCACTCAGAGCAAACTTCCACATCTTCTGGCCTCTCCTCCACCCACCATAGATCCCACTTACAGTTCCTGGCTCTCGTCTGATTATTGTGTTCTGACGTGGCTCCTCAACAGCACGGAACCACAAATTAGTAGCAGTGTTATGTTCTTAACCACTGCAAAGGAGATGTGGGATAGCCTGAAGATTATGTACGGAAATGAGAAGAATGCTTCCCGTGTTTTGAGATTTATGAGCGACTGTTTGTGCTCAAACAGGAAGATAGGTCAGTTCCAGAGTTCTTTGGTGAGTTAAAGGGACTGATAGACGAACTGGAGATGCATCAGCCTGCAGTAGCTGATGCGGCGACGCTGTTGGGATATCATCGTGACTTGGCAATGTCCAAGTTTTTTTCTGGATTGCACCCTACCTTACAGTCCCAGGTGCAATGACAGATATTGGATGGAGATATCATCCCCTCACTGACTGTTACATTCTCCAGAGTCATGTAGGTCTCTAGTGGTGTTTCTTCTGATACTTCTGCACCGTCTCCACCTTCATTGGATCAGTCTGCCATGTTTTCTAGTAGAGGCAGAGGCCGCGGTCGTGGTCGTGATTCTGTGGAGGACGTGGCTCTTTTAGTGGAAGACATGGTAATTCTGATAGGGGTTCACGTCAGTGTGGTCACTGTGGGAGGACCAATCATATTTCTGAGAAGTGCTGGGAGAAGTTTGATCGTCCTCAATGGGCCCAAGTAGCCGATGCCGAGTCGACTCGCTCACCTATTTCTACTACTATTTCTAGTAATCCAGCTACTACTATTCCTACTGTTCAGATCTCTCAGGCAGATTATGAGAGGTTACGCCAGCTAGAGCTCTCTCAGAACAGTCATTCGGCTACTCATGCATTCTCTTCAGGTATGGATGCTTACATAGCTTCTCCTCATGAACCATGGGTACTAGATTCTGGAGCCTCATCCCACATGATAGGTATAAAGGATCGTTTTGTTTCTTTACATCTTTCTAATAAGTTTCCCTCTATTCGCATCGCAGATGGTACACTTTCTCCAGTTCTTGGTGCTGGAGTAGTTTATACTACTTCCTCTTTGAAACTCAATGATGTGTTATATGCTCCTAAATTCCCTGTTAGCTTATTATCCATTAGCAAGTTTACAAAGCACAATAACTGTAAAGTCACATTCTTTCCTTCTTATTGTGTTTTTCAGGACCTAGCAACTGGGATGACGATTGGTTCGGGGCATAAGAGAGGAGGTATGTACTATTTGGACGACAGTGTGCCGGGTGCTGGTCTTGTTGCAGCACAGCCTGATTCTACCTTACTGCGGCACTGGCGTCTGGGTCATCCTTCACTATAGAAACTTAGATAGTAGTTAATGTTCAGTCTTCTCTTTCTTCTTTAGGTTGTGAGTCATGTGAACTGGGTAAGCACCATCGTGCTTCTTTTCAGAGTCGTGTCGATAAACGCAGTAGTTTTGCCTTTGAGTTAGTCCATTCTGATGTCTGGGGTCCTTGTCGTGTTCCATCTGTGAAGGGTTTTCGATATTTCATTGTTTTTGTTGATGATTTCTCTCGCATGACTTGGCTATATTTGTTGAAAGAGAGGTCTGAAGTCTCGCATGTTATTGAACTTTTTTATAATGAAATAAAAACCCAATTCTCTACTTCTGTTCATATTCTTCGTCCTGATAATGCTTTGGAATATATGAAAAATAACGTTTCAAAATTTTGTGCTCTTAATGGTATTATTCATCAAACTTCATGCTCTCACTCTTCACAACAAAATGGAGTTGCTGAGAGGAAGCATAGACATATTCTCGATGTTGCTAGAACACTGATGATACATATGAATATTCCAAAGTACTTGTGGTCTGATGCTGTCCTCACTGCCAGTTATTTGATTAATCGAATGTCTTCATCTGTTCTTGATGGTTTGATACCATTCCACTGTCTTTATCCTGCTAAAAAATGTTTTTCTGTGATTCCTCGAGTTTTTGGTTGTACGTGTTTTGTTCAGAATTTGACTGCTGGTTTGGATAAATTGTCTCCTAGGTCCATTAAGTGTGTGTTTGTTGGATACTCACGTACTCAAAAAGGGTATAGGTGCTATCATCCGACCACCAGGAGATATTTTGTTTTTGCTGATGTTACCTTCTTTGAGTCTGTCCCATATTTTTTCTCTGGTTCCACTACCTCCGGCAGTCCACAGGTACCACCACCTTCTACGGCTCACACTACTATTCCGGTATCTGCTCCTGTGGCTACTGCACCAAAGCCTCTACTGACATACTCTCGTCGTCCTAAAGTACATACACATGTTTCTGCTCCTGCTGACTCTTCTTCTCCAGCTGCAGGTCCATCTCATGTCGAGCCTCATATCTCTTCTGACTTAGATGTTCCTAATGCTCTTCGTAAATGTAAACGATCTTGCCCAAAATATCCTCTCTTTTTGTCTCTTATGACCGTCTCACCCTATCCTTTCGTCAGTTTGTTTTGTCCTTGTCCACTATATCTTTACCCAGGTCACATGAAGAAGCTTTATTAGTACCCGCCTGGAAACAGGCTATGGATGAGGAGATGAATGCACTGCTTTCTAGAGGGACTTGGGACTTGGTCTCTTTCCCTACTGGAGCGACTGTGGTTGGCTGCAGATGGATGTATACCTTAAAATTTTGCCCTGATGAGTCTGTTGATAGATATAAAGCTCGCTTGGTTGCTAAAGGATACACCCAGACATATGGTATTGACTATTTTGAGACTTTTTCTCCTGTTGCGCGTCTCAACTCCATTCGAATTCTCTTCTCTCTGGCTGTTAATCTGGATTGGAATATGCATCAACTAGATGTGAAGAATGCTTTTCTTTGTGGTGATTTGGACGAGGAGGTTTATATGGAGCAACCTTCTAGGTATGTTGCTCAGGGGGAGAATATTATCTGCAGACTGAGAAAGGCCATCTATGGGTTAAAACAGAGTCCTCGAGCTTGGTTTGATAAATTCAGCAAGGTTATTTCTAGTGTTGGTTTCCAACGCTACCATTCTGATCACTCTGTCTTTCTTCGACGCACAACAACTGATTTGATTATTTTAGCCGTTTATGTTAATGATATTCTGCTCACTGGGAGTGACTCTGTTGCTTTAGTAGAGACTAAGGAGTATCTAAACCGTCATTTTATCACTAAGGACATGGGAAAGCCAAAATATTTTCTTGGGATTGAAGTTGCATATCAAAGGCATGGCCTGTTGTTGTCCCAAAAGAAATATGTGCTAGATTTACTAGAAAAAACATGTCTCTCGGGATGCAAACCTTCAAACACTCCAATGGAGGCAAATATTGATTTGTGACGTGATGATATCTCTCTACTAGATGATGTTGGACGATACAGGAGACTGATTGATAAACTAATCTATTTGACAGTTATCAGACCTGATATTATCTTTGCAGTGGGTGCACTGAGTAGGTTTATGCACAAACATAGAGAAGTTCATTGGACAGCTGCTCTGAAGATTTTGGCATATATCAAGAGTTACCCTGGTAAGGGATTGCTATATAAGAAGCATGGGCATACTCACATTTTTGCTTTCTCTGATGCTGGATATGCAGGAGATATGGGAGACCGGAAGTCAACCTTAGGTTTCTGTACTTTTATTGGAGGTAACCTTGTCACTCAGAGAAGTAAGAAACAAGATGTAATTTCACGATCTAGTGCAGAGGCCGAATATAGAGCAATGGCTCACACTGCTTGTGAGATGGTGTGGCTATGAAAATTTATGACAGAACTTGGTTTTGTTCAACCTGAACCTATGCCTATGGATTGTGACAACCAATCTGTCTTTACATTGCACAGAATCCTGTATTTCATGAGAGGACAAAACATATTGAAGTTGACTGCAATTTTGTTAGAGATGCTTGGGAGAAGAAGATAGTGTGTCTCATATTCACTCCATCCTCACAACAACTTACTGATATTCTTACCAATGCTACTTCTTCAAAGGTGTTTTCTACTATATGTGACAAGCTGGGCATGGTGGATATTTATGCTCCAGCTTAAGGGGGAGTGTTAGATTAAGTCTATTGGGTATTGGGTTAATGGGCTGTGATCCGTTAACCATACCCTATTTGTATGGCTATATATATATATATATATAGTATCTGAAGAAAATTAATAAAGTTAGGGTTTTGCTCTCTCTATTATCTCTTTCTACATAGTATTTGAGCTTCCAGTGGAGATTGAGCAGATATGCAGTTGAAGTTCAAGATGAAGAAGTTCAACAGCAAGGGGAATTTCTCCTTGTGGCAATGAAGGGTGAGGCGCTCCAGGAGGGAACGCGGTGAGGAGCTCCAGGAGGGAGCGCGGTGAGTACCCCATCCAGACTATCTTGAGGAGATAAGAACCAAAGAGTACTTGGTGGCGAGAATGAGAATTAAGTCAAGGTGGAGTTTGTTGTTGTTAATGTGTCTTAATTCAATGTTGGCTTGGAAAGTTAAGAGAGAACTGTACTAAGACATTAAGAGTTGCATATAATTGCGCATTTACTAAGTCAAAGAGCAATCTTATACAAGGTTTTAAATGTCGCCCAACATGTCCGACATGTCGGCCGACATATCGGTTTGAGGGTTTGACCGACACGACATGGACATTTTTAACTCATATGTCGGTTTTCAGGGTCAAATCGGAAATATCAGGGTCATATCGGGATATCGGCCTATTTTTTAGCTTTGAAAAATCGATCGATATGATACTTTTTTTAAGATCTGTTTTTTGTTATCGGGTTTGGGTTTAGTGATAAATACTCAAACTCATTTGACTCGTTCTCATGTTTAAGGGTTTCTTATGAACCCGATAGAAAGAATTTATAAACCTAAATCCATATATTATTTACTTTTTTATATGTTTAGTCTATAGAATTTATAAAGTATGCTTATATTAAATTTATGAATGCTTAGATTACATTTAGGACATGATATTATACATATGCGCACAACCCGATATGACAATCCGATATTTAGTCAATGTCCCCCGATATATCCCCAATTTTCGTTATCCGATATGGATTTCAGCCATCCGACATGAACCCGATATCCGACATTTAAAACATTGATCTTATATAAAGGGATTGTTGCTTTTGATGAGAGCATGAAAAACAAAGTGAGAGAAATGAAAGAGGTGGGAAAATAGACAGAAAAGAATGTGAATATTAGAGAGTTTGAGTCCTTGTACTTGTCTATTTTTAATAGTGTTTATCTCTCCACGATCCAAGGACGTAGGCTAGAGCTTTGGACCAAATATTGTAAATATTCTCTTGTCTTGTTGCATTGTGATTTTGTGCTTTTGTACTCTCCCGATGTCTCAATCTCCTAGATCTTGCGATTCTGTGTGTCTGGACAGTGTACGATGGTAGATTTCGCATTCGTCATAGAGAGATTAGCAATGTTATAGAAGGCACTAGGCAGATCAGGCATTTGAGCTAGCACCTAGATGCCTAGGCATATGCCTAGGTGGCGCTTAGGCGCTTAGCTATTTTTTAAATTATCTAATTATAATAACTGATAAAAATATGTATTAAATTCATATAAATTTGCAAAAAAATGATAGCAATCTTAGATCCGTAATAAACCATGCATACTTAAATACTAAATAGCCAAAATAATAACTAATAATATTATAGACAATGCTAGGAGGCCTAGGCGTTGGACCCGACGCCTAGAGCCTAGTAGGTTTTCTTTTTTATTTTTAATTACAATAATTGATACTAAATATCAATGTTATAGAAAGCCTAGGTGTCAAACTATTGTATAGGTCAGAGGAGGTATTGGATGTGTTCATATTTAGAGGTTAAAGGAGTTTGAAAGAGGTTGGAGGACGTAGAGACTGCAACATAAAAAATTACGATCAATACCTAAATGATATAGTCCATGTAAGCAGACAATACTCCCCTAAACACTCTCAAAATATAGGTGGGCATCCTAGATACTGCTCAGGCGCTAATTAGGCGGCCTAGGTACCACATAGGCCTAGACGTACGTCTAGACAAACTAGGCGGAAACTTTTTAAAACAGTGAAGATTAGTCAACCAGATAATCCGCAATATACACAATGATGTTATCATTGTTATGTTTTGATATACATGATACCAAATTCACCCAAGTATTCTAGAAACTACGTAATTTAAATATTTGGATGACCAAATTATACACTGATTGTGATGTCAAGCAGTGATATAGGACAACATACCCATAATGTTGTAATTCTTGATATACGTCATAAGAGACACGGCATTTATGAATTAACCTTGCATACCTTTATCCAAAATATGTCAACCCCTACTTGCAACTGTTCATTGATGCCTCGTTATTGTCTATGTATTCAAGGTTTTTTACATGAAAATCACATTAACTTTTGCCCAAGTTGCAACTTACCACCATAGTTTTTTAATGTAAGCAACCTTAGTTTGCTTACATGTTCTTAATGTGAACACTTTTTGATATTTTCTGTTAAAAAATCTAAAGTTCCTATTATACCCCCGATCTAACCCAAACGAAAAAAGAAGAGGAAGGGGAGAGGAAGGAAGTTGGCGGCATTGCTATCGAGGCGCGCGCCCCGGGCGCGGGGCGCTACATGTTGGAACAATTGCGCCCCGCATCAGAGGTGGGGCACTGCACGCACACGAGACGCACGCCTCACGCGTGACTCGTGTGCGCCTCATGTGCATTTGCCCCTTGCATCATGTAATAGACTCTTTTTTCTATTTTTTTAAATAATTTACATATTACATATTTACATCACGTAATAGACTCTTTCTTGTTAGTTGCTAATCCATTCTTCATCTTTTCATGTTTAACCTATAAAAAGGAAACAATAATTAGTAATTTAGTATACTTGTTTGCTAATTATAACTTTCTTCTCTAATTAGCATGCTAACTAAAAAATTATGAACATGTAAATATATAATTGTTACCTTCATTCTCCATCTTTTCATGCTAACTAGCAAATAACATTTAAGAATGCTAACTAGAAAATTATAAACAAACATGTTTTTTTAATAACTTAATTATTGCTTAAAAATACATATTTCTTATTTGTTTCTTGTTTGTTTTGTTTCATAGACTTTTGCTTATGTTGGAGATTATCTTGTATTGTGATTTGTGGAAACTTACGAACTTCTCTATGTTATGCATGCTAATTAATACACTTTTGTGATTTAGTAAGTGAAATTATATTTCTTGGTCTTTTTATGTGACAATTTATAAACATGTTGCTTATATGTTTCTTTGTCTTATGTTAAAAAATATTAATTTGAGTTGTGCGCCTCAATTCAGTGAGGCGCGCGCATCGTTGTGCGCCCTACGCACGGTGCGCTTAAAGGGCCTTTGCGTCCCGCATTACGCCTTACGCCTCGATAACATTGGTTCGCGGTGATAGGGTTAGTGGTAGGAGAGGAGGGAGGAGGTTAGCGGCAAGAGCGGAGAGAGAGGAGGGGTTGAAGGAGGAGAGGAAGGAGGTGAGTGGGGTGAGAATATAGGAGGATGAGTGGAGGGAGGTTAGAGGAGGGGGAGAAGGGAGTGAGTTAGGGTTTGGAGAAACCATAAAGGTGGAGGAAATGGTGGAAGAGTTGGAGGAGGATAGGGAGGGGGAGAGGAGAAGGGAGGAGGGGGAGGAGAGGAGGGAAGGGATTAGTGTTAGGAGAAATCCTAGAGGTGGAGGAGATGGTAAAGAAGGTGGAGGACGACGGAGAGAGGGAGAGAAGATGGAAGGAAGGAGGTGAAGGAGGACGATGGGAGGTGGGGAGAGAGGAGGCAAGAGAGGAGATGGAGAGAGAAGGGTAAAATGGGATTTTTTTTTTTTTTTGAATTTTTTGAGTTGAATAGTGGAATTGGTGTGACACTGATAACAAGTAAGCAAACTAAGGTGGCTTACATAAAAAAAACTAAGGTGGTAAGTCGTAATTTTGGTAAAAGTTAAAGTGGTTTTCATTTAAAAACCTCATGTATTTAACCTTGCTAATCACAACTCTTGGAAGAATCTTATTGCCTCAAGCAAGAGAAATTGATAATGGAAACGAGCAATTAGACTATGATGCACATAAATTTCCTAAAGAAGAAGCCGATTTATAGCTTTTAGCAAACCCTTCGACTTGATGTAATAAGAGAGACATATCATTGCTTGGATGAAATTTGACAGCTGACTAGAATTTCATCAATTGGACCTAAAAATGTAGTCCTTAATTAAAAGACTAAATCTCCACTCAGTAACCACCAAATCTGCCGTCTGAGCCAGTTGGGTACGATGCACAAACCCGCTTCCAAATAGATCTACGTCTAACACATAGAATCCCCTCCATTGGCATTGATAATTTTACTATTTTATCATTTATCATTGATAGAGTAGTATCATGGCCCGCATAAGACATAAATCCCTAATTGATTAATAAGATCAGAGAGTTTTTCCCCCTCTTTGAACACTTGAGCTAACTTGAGCAGTCCTCAACCACTGTAACGCTATTATTCCTTGATCCATCAAACTGTGTTTGATTCATCCTTTTCACGAGGGCTCTCAAGATGAAATTCACTCCACAACTGCCTTACTTTTAACCTGGATGTTCATTTATGAAACCATTTTAATACTTTTCCATACCGATGTCACTGCCTGCAATATTTGTCATGAAGAACTTCATTTGTTTGCTTATCGGAACAAGGCATACTTCTCCAAGAAGATAGAAATGTTGATTGATTGAGATAAAGCTGCTCATTTGGATGAACCAATTTGATGCATTATAAGCCCATCTGAAGTGTGATCTATGGAGACTGGAGCCCGAATAATTCAAGGCAAGACCTCAGATTATTATAAAGTCAGGGCATGTCACACACACACAAAAACATGTAAAAGGTCCTTCTCCATATTGGGCCTTGGCGACATCTTCGCAACTTGACAACTCTTCTGTAAACTCTAAGCATTAAGTAACCTAATCGTTTTCTGAGCGTAAACTTCCAAATTTTAGTACATGATAAAAATGGAATCAGATTTTTCACGCAGCATTTTAAAGGGCTTAGGATTATACAGGAGTTGGCCATTAAAAAGATAATATGCACAAGTATTTATTACTAAGTTTCAGTTATCCATCTGTCCTCAGCGTCCACAATTCCATTCTGAAGCTCATGAAAACTGAATACTAGACAAACAACAAACATTCGGTTTACTTCTCTAATGATTTCACCAAATGCATGTAATCCGATCACAAATAGTTCAAAACCCATTCATTCTACACAAACTTATAGAGTAAACAGGTGAGCCCACTAATGCCGTATCCACTGACTTCACACAAAAAGAGGATAATGAGATTCTAAGAGCTACACTAAAAACACCCGAAGCTCTCTTTCCGGCAAATTAACGGACACCTACTAAACAGAGGGACTTCAAACTCAACCAACAATCGAGAAACAAAAAATTTACCTCTCTCAAAGGACACCTGTAGAATCTCCTCCCGGGATTCTTCGCCGTGTTCGAAGTCCGAACCAAACAAGACCCGGATCCACAAGGGCACCGCTTCTCCGGCACCGCCCCATCCTCTCCGGGCCCACCACCACCACCACCACCACCACCAGCGGCAGCAGTACAATCCCTCGCCCAATGCCCAGATCCTCCACACTTAAAACAACCACCTCCTCCAACTCCCCCGCCGCCGCCGCCGCCGCCGCCGCCGCCTCCGGCGATGGTGAAAGAAGAGCTGTAGTTCTCCTTCGATTTCTTCTGCTGCTGCTGCTGCCAGAGGACGCTTCGGCTGCCTCTGAGGGCGGCGGCGTAGGATCCCTCGACCTCGACCGCTGCTCCTCGATCGGAGACGAAGGTGTCGGCGGCGGCGGAGGAGGAGGACGAGGAGATCTTTTGGCGCTTGTTCTTGAAGGCCGACGCTAGGGCATTGGCTTCGACTGCTTCGAGGAGAGAGATGAAGTTGGGATCTTGGTCGTCCTCTATCTCGATCACCTCCGCCATCTCTCTCGGTTTCGATGGATCGCTTTCTGATGGATTTTTGCCTTGAAAGTTCTCACTTTGATTTTGCCGCCATCAAAGAACTTCGAAATTTTGGGCGTGGGAAGTTTGCCGCCTTATTTTTTGCCTTATTTTTATTAAGAGGCTGAGAAGGAATTCTTTTGTAGGAAGGGCCAAGCCCACTTGATATGTTTAATTGGATATTATATAGGCCTTCAAGCTTACCACGTTAGGCCCGAAATAAAACATTTATCACACGTGCAAATTCAAATTTCTAATATCCCGGGGGGGGGGGGGGGGGGGGGGGGGGGGGGGGGGGGGGGGATCTTTTGGCGGAGGTGATCGAGATAGAGGACGACCAAGATCCCTTTTTTTTTTTTTTTTTTTTTTTTTTTTTTTTTTTTTTTTTT
>BQKN01055240.1:569-14021 GCA_022839385.1 Asparagus kiusianus | reverse complement strand
CAAGAAATAGTAAGCTAATAGAGGATGTCAAGTAACTCTAAAAACAACAAAAGACCGAAAGTCTCAATTTCTTCTATATGCCAAAAAAAATGTTTTTTTTAGATGTTCGTTTGAGGTCGCAAGGAACCTTCATTGCAAATGCAAAGATAAAAGGCTGAAGCAGTCCTCACATGTCATGTTGCATAGACATCGCTATTGATTTGGGTAAATGAATACGAAATAAGTTAGCTTCCAAAAACCTTGGTTTGTTCTACATGAAGCTTAATTAGCTTAATTTGTTTTTCACATTAAAAATCATAAAATACGTATAAACACCAAAGTGTGATATATGTATATACATAATCAAAATGTGCTGGCAACATTTTACAGGAGAAGTAATGCTTTAGTATGTTTTAGAGAAATTGAGTAAAGGAGAGTAGATTTTGGAAAATCCTTAAGTTTGGTCATTTCTCAAATAGCCCCTTGAGCACAATTTTCACTAGTTTCCACTAAATAATTTAACCCACCCATGTAAAGATTGTGCTTAACGCGGTTAGGAAGGTATTTTGATAAATGTTGAAATTTGAAGAGGGTTTTCTAGTAAGCCCGAAACTAGAGGAGGGTTTTGTGACATTTTAAAAGTTAAGGGGTTTTATTTTAAAATACCTAAACTTGAAGGGAATTTTGTGAAATTTGCCCAAAACGTATCTACCATGTAGGTAGGGCTGTCCAAACGGGCCGGCCCGATTTTTTATGTTTTTTATATTTTTATATTTTTTAATTTTTTAATTTTCAAGAATACATAAAAAAAGTTAAACAAAATTTAAATAAAAACAATCATATTATTAATCACTTGTAATTATATAATTTACAAATATAAAAAATTATAAAAATTAAAATGATAAAAATAACATTTTTATTAATAATCAATTAATCATCTAGAATTATAAATTTATTTTGGAATTTGTCGCGTTACAATAGATGAATACATCCCAATTAGGTTGGCACATGCTCATCAATATCACTATCATTTGCAACTGTTTTCAAAATAATTTATCACAAATTTTTAGCTAAGAAATAAAAATTACAAATTGATGAATAATCTTTACTCTTTATATCTATGTGCTAGTCTCAACTCTTCAAATTTATCTTCAATACCAGCCATCCGATTGATGCATTGCGATCTTTTCTCATACCTCCACCAATCTTGTAGGCACGTTACCACATGTACGGTATACGAATCTAACAATGTCCTGTGGTCATCAATCAAATATCCTGTTATACTGAAGGCGGATTCTGAAGCTATCGTGAAAACCTGCACCGTTAGTAAGTCACGAGCCACGATGGAAAGTATAGGATATAAAATTGTTCCATATACTTTTCACCATTGTAAAATATCTAAACTATTATTTGACATTTAACTAAAGATGCAGTTAAATATTGATCAATTTCAGAAACTTCCGTTGATGATCCAAGTCCAGATTCACCAGTTAGCTCAGCTACCATTGATTCCCTATCAAAACTCACACTTTTGCCCCGACTTGAACTCGTAGAAGCAGAAGCTGTAGACTGATGTGTAGTTACACTATATCTAGTTGCATACTCATCATATAATCTTTGAAAATAGTTTCTAATAGTATTATGATGAGTAAGAGAAGTAATAGTTTGACCATCATGAGTGTCTATTATCATATTACCATACAAAGAATTTAATAAACTTCGAAGGCCAATATCCTTCAAACATTGATCAATAAGAACCCTCAAGCCAAAAATAATAGGAATAGACCTAAAATACTTATTAAATTTACTTTCCATTTAAAAAATCATATTTTCAAAATAATTATTCATACGATATTTATTAAAAAAATTTGAATATTTAAAACTTGTAAAGCAGCTATAGTAATGGTTGGATAATAGCAACCAGATAATAACATAATAGCATCATTAAAAACTTGTAACATCTCTTTAACACTATATATAACTGTCCATTCATCCCCAGTAATTTCATACATACTACCAGAGCTAGAACTAGAAGTATAGAAAGCAATAAAATTATTTATAATTTCTTTATACTATATTGCTACATTTAACATTGCATAGGTAGAATTCTACCTATGGTCAATATCTTTTGGAATTAGTCTGCATTTTAATTTCTTTTCTTTTACACAACTATTTTCATCTTTTAATTCTTTGTTAAGAAGTATTATGAGTATAAGCTATTGTCCTAAATTTTTCTATCATGGATTTAATTTTACTAAGTGCACTTTGAACAATTAAATTTAAAATATGACACACACATCTAATATAAAAATATCACCATGACATGACAATAGCAGAGATGTTTTGATATGATCAACAACTACATTATTATTACTTGCATTATCTAGTGAAAGACAATATATTTTTTCTAAAATTTCTAATTTTATAAGTTCTTCAATTATTAAATTTGTAATATTAATACCACTATGTGAATCTTCAAATGCAATAAAAAATAACTCTTTTAAACATTTATCAATTATCATCAATCCAGTGTGCTGTGATACATAAATAAACAGTTTGTGCTCTAGATGTCCATATATCAGAAGTTAAAGAAAATTTACAGTTTAAACTTTGAAAATAAGAATTTTTTTCTTGTTCCTCCTGATAATATTTTAAAATATCACGTTGACAAGTTTGACGAGAAAATTTTTAAATGCGGGATAAAAATCATCTATAAACATATCTTCAAATTCATCATCTTCTACTAATTTAAAAAGAAGGTTTTTAAGAATACTAAACCTGATAACGTATTTTCTGGCTAGGACTTCATCATAGTTCCAACTACCGAGACTACCGGAAGATTAGGATTGAGAGAGTACAGATTATCGGATATTACCTTGAGGCATCTGACCTATGTTTTGTTTCTCTAAATGGCGTTTGCGGTGGTTGGTGCCGCTCTTATGATGAGCTTGGAAAATAAGGCCGCACAACGCACACTTAGCCTTCTGGGTGAGAAGCCTATCGTGTTCATCCCTAGTGACTTTTATCTTCTCGAAAAAGTTCTACACATTGGATCTCGGTCTTTTAGGAGCTCTTGGTGCAGAATTGTCGCCACCGGAGTCGTGATCAACATTGGTAGGAGTAGAAGGACTAGTTGTAGCTCCTATAGTAGGAGTATTAGAACTCATTTCAAGATCGGGAGTTGGATTTTGCCCTTAATAAATAGAGAAGGAAGCCATTTGATTGAAGAATTAGAGAGCAAAAGTGAGTATTAGAGAGTATTATAGAGAAGTAGATGAGTTTTGGATGAGAAAAATAAATGAAAACCCCCTCTATTTATAGAGGCAGCCCCCTAATCAAATGACCAAAATACCCTTAAATTTTGGTCATTTTTGACCGTTTTTGGGGGTATTTTTGGTAAAAAATAAAAATAACCATTTATTGTCGTTAGGCCTAGCCAGGCCAGCCCGGCCCTATCCGGTCCGACAGGCCAAACAGTCACTTTCGTGACCTTTTTGGTCAAGCCTGACCGGCCCGGCTAGGCCACACTAACCCGGTCATTCTCTTAGCCGGGCTAGGCAGGGTCGGGCTCAGTGCGGGCGTCGATGAATCGGCCAGGGCCCGAAACCCGATTAGGCCCGCGTTCCCGAGCTCGGGCCACTGGCCCAATTAGACAGCCCTAATGGTAGGTGCTTGAAGTTGCAGAGAGCAAGGTTACTGAGGGCCAATCTGGTATTATTGGAGCTAATAATAAGTTGCTTATAAAAGCAATTTATATAAGCTGCTGAAAATAGTGTAGGCTGTCTAAAAATCACAATAGAGAGCTGATCCCCACGAGATTACAAGGCAATGGTTCCTTCGAGTCAAGAAGCAGAATTCATCCTTGCGATCGAAACAGAAGAGATTTCTAAATCATTACATCCGCAGGATTATAATCGCTACAAACACGACCTCATGTTTGAGATGATTGATCTTGATGGTTACGATAATAACATGACCAATATTATATTAGCAACTATTAGAGATGCTGATGAACAATGGAATGATTTCAGAAATGAAAGGTTGGACTTAGTTGGTGAGTTGCTTGGTAGAGAGCTGTGGGCAAATATTCGTCTAAAAGACACTATGGATGTTGATTCCCGACAAGTTCCAACAATGAAAGCTACAATCAAATAGCTTTCGGGTCGATAAGCGGAAAACTGTAAATGGAGGACTTTTCACATAGATCGAGAAGGGTTACAATTCGATGGCACTTCCGACAACTGATGGAAACTCTATTCAGCAGTCTTCACAATCTACAGTGAAAGTTACAATCTGACGACTTTCACACTCCACAACAGCCAAAGCGAGGATTACTGAACGACGGTCCTTGCAACAACTTACAGAAGAAGTTACAAGTAAACTAGCTCCTTCTAAAACGCGGAAGTCATCCCCGCGTTACAATTTTGGAAATGCAGACGACCCCCGCGTTTCCAAGTCACAAGCCAAAACGTGAGCGACCCTCGTGTTCGTAGGGGTTCAACCAACTCCGACCCCCGTGTTTCCAAGCAAGCAACAAGCCAAAACGTGAGCGACCCTCGCGTTTATCAATGTTCAGCCAACACCCAACCTCGCGTCTCAATCCTAAGACACGAAGTTGGGTTCTGAACGCTAGATTGGGCGTTTGACTTGTTCAAACATAAGTCGAACGGTTTCAGAACTGTTTCCCCATGATCAGAGGAAATCACGCCCACTTAGGAGCAGATTTAGAGGGCAGTTACAACCTCTTATCCCCCTATAAAATCTCAACGAACCCAATGAATCAAGGGTTGGATTCTGGAGGCTGGCTGAGGGGGAATAATCAGATCAGGCGGAGATCCTAAGGATCTCAACCACTCAGCTTCGGCGGTTCAGTAACAGCAGCAGTGAAATCCTTGAAGATAGGATTTTTGAATCGATATCAGAAGATCAAATCTGAGAGGATGCTTCAATAACAGAATAACAGCTTGATCATTAACCGAATTTTCGGTTCTAACAACTCTATCTACAGAGTTTTAACTCGTTCAGAGTTCTTAAACTCATTAAAGAGTTACGTATAAAACTTCTCACAGAAGTTCATCGTTCCCATGAGACAAGAGACGGTCAGATCGTCAACGAAAAGCAAATTCGACGCGAGCAATCGAAGGAGGCATTCCATCGCTACCGAGAAGAACCCAGTTTTAAACAAAGGAGAGAATCAAATTCGTTCTCTTCTCTTTTGTAATCAAGTTGTAATCAAAATCAAAGAAATACAAGTCAAATTTTCTTTTGTTTTCTTCATTGTAATTTTCCCACATACAAAAGATGGCGACTCTGCTGGGGACTAGCTTTTCCGACGAGGAAGTGGTGGCGCAGTCCGACGTCCACCTCATGGGAATGACTGTAGAAACTCTCGTCATGGAGTTTGATCAAGCTAAGTATGAGGAAGCCTTGTCCTCTGGATCGCTTAGCCCCAAGGCTAAGCGTGGTGTCCGCAAGATCTCCAAGGAGGTCGATTCTGTTGTTGAAACCCCGAAGAAAGCCCTCTCCTTCGGCCAGGAACTCAAACTAGCTCTGCTAGTTGAAAATCCCACATCCGCGTCAGCTGGACACACTTCGGGCCACAAACGGCCCCTGGAGGAGACGAGTTCCATAAGCGTCAACGACGCTGCTGCTAAGGCTTTGAAACAAGCCAAAAAGAACGCCGCTCGCAGACGGAGAAGATCCATACGACGAGCGCACTTTCGTGAAAGCCGAATGCTGGCACAACGCGAGAATCGCGTTCCTGAAGCTTCGCCCGAACCTAGCGTTCCCAAAACAGAACGCTTACTTCGTGGCAATGAGCCCGACTACGAGCCTCGGCTAATTCAGCTGAAACGCGACCCTGAGTGGTGCGTTGTCTCTTCAAAACGCATCCCTCAGAAGGAAGCTGCCAAAAACAAACGCGACCCTCAGGGAAGCGTTCAACCAAAACATGACCCTCGCGGGTCTGTTTCACCAAATAAACGCGACCCTCAGGGGCGCGTTCAAACAAAGCATGAACCTCACGGGTCTGTTTCATCATTTAAACGAAGGCCTCAGCCTAACGTTTATAAATCCAAACACGACCCTTGCGTTACCCTTCGAGAACGCGACCCTCGCGTTTCTCCTCAAAAACGCGACCCTCGCGTTGCTCTTCAAGAACGCGATCGTCAAGAGGTCCGCCAGGTTCAGAAAGATCAGCGTGGTTTCAAAATCCACGTTCGACAAGAACCAATCTTACCCACCCAAGGGCAGGGGGTTCCATCTCCACCTCCACACCCAGGGAAAATTTCCTCCCAAGTTCCTGATCTGCGGGAGTTATTGTCAAGAGGAAAACTGGCGCAGCAAGCAGCTCACTCATGTCAATGTGAGAGGCTTATATCGGCAGTCCTGTCAGAATGCCATTGTTGTGCATCCACACCTCGGCAATCCGTGTTCGACAGGTTAACAAATGTCGTCAGACCTGCCAAATGACAACGCCGATACAAAAAGAAGGCAGATGAATCTGAGTACCCTCAGGTCACTATCAATATGATTGGCCGAGGGAAAGCCTCACAGCCTGATTCTGAAGAATCGCAAAGAAGTCATTCCCCGACTGTTCGGGAAAGGTGCGAGGAGTTTGAAGGGGTGTACCAACACACCCGAACTCGTACAGGAGCTATTCGCGCGGTTAACTACCAGAGGTTAGCCAAGGGGATCGCTTCTAACAAGGAGCATTCGGCAATAGCCGAATCCCAATCTTCCAGTTCTGTTGTAGCTCGTGAAGTCTCTGTTTACACAACAGGAAATCATGAAGACTTACCTAAGAGAGTTGACGAACATCATGTCATGCTCCAAGCGCAACAGGAGACACTTCTCCAAGTGAAGGATATGTTGGCCCAGCTCCTGGCTGAAAAAGGTCAAAAACCTGAATCTTCCCGGAGGACGACCTCCAAAGGGAAACAAAAAGCGACTGAATATTCGGATCGCGAAACTCACGACCTGGAATCCTCCTCTGAAAACGAGAAGGAGACAGAAAGAGAATTGCACCCGCAGTCCACCAAAGTGGACGAATTGGAGGCTCGCCTTAATGCAATTGCCAACAGGAGCGAGCTCCGTGAAGAAGGAGTGGTGCGGCCTTATCCTGCGGAATGGGATACAGCTCCTTACCCACCAAAGTTTAAGGCCCCTACCTTGCAACCGTTTGATGGCATAGGATCGCCAAACCAGCACATTTACTACTTCAAATCCCAGACCGGAGATGTTGTAGCAAATGACGCCATCTTGACCCGCTTATTCATCGGCACTCTTAAAGGAGTTGCCTTTGAATGGTTTATGAAGCTGCCTGCTGACTCTATTCAGAAATGGATAGACTTGGAAAGGCTATTCTTGGCCAGGTTTTTTGAGGATGACACGGAGGTCTCGGTCCCGACTCTTCTTGCCACCAAACAGAAGAAGGCAGAGTCCATCAAGGCCTATGTGGAGAGGTTCCGTAGCATGGCATTGCGATGCCCCTCAGGTATAACCCAATCAACCTTGGTTAAAACTTGCATGCATAACCTGCAGACTCAGCTCCTTGCCCAGATGGGGGTAGCGGAGTGTCGCTCCTGGAGACAGCTAGTGTCGCAAGGAGAACAAGCTGAAGAGATCGTGGCGCGAGTTAAAGCTGAAGAAGAGCCACAACTCAAGCCGCAGCAGCAGCGCAATCAGCAAAATGCCCAGCGGTCTAAGGGAAAAGAGACTTTAGCAGCCGACTACACGCGAGTACCACCGCCCAATAAGCAAGGCAAGGCGCCAAATCAACAAAGAGCGCCCAAGCAATATTCGTTCAAAGAGGAGCACGTGGATACCCTATTCCAATTGCTTTGAAAGAATAACAAGCTACAGTTGCCTGAAATCAGGAAGCCGGATGAAGCAGGAAAAGTGGATGACCCTAACTATTGCCGTTATCACAGATTCTTTGGGCATCCTACCAAAAAATGCTATGTCTTCAAAGACATCTTGTAGAATTTGGTAAATGCTAATGTGCTCACCTTGAAGCCAGAACAGAAGACCGTGTCTACCAACTTGATAGCGGTCCAATTCGGCAACTTCCCACCGGTGACCAAGACAAATGGCGTCGTTCACATTCCTAAGGGAGAGATGCACCTGAAGAACGTTGACTTGCATAGTCAGAAGGACAGAGGGTTGGTACCCCTCACCACCCCAAAAGGGGAAATCATGTGGGTCCACCCTGACCTGCTAAGAGATCAACAATGGACGAACACCTCGTCCAAAAAGAAAGGAGGCAAGGCTATGTCTTCCAACATGATTAGCCCCTCCATTACTAAAAATGATGATCACCTCAAACCTCTCACTGATTCAGAGGAAGAGAGGATTGTTCTGGCAGCATATCCAGGAGACAACCCTGGCACTCGGTCAGGAAAAGCCTACTTGAGGGATTACGGCCAGAATGCCCAAGAGGTGGAAGAACAGCCCCAAGACGCTGGGGGTTCTATGCCGAAGAAGCCGGTTGACAAAGGCAAGCAAAAAGAGCTCCGGTTCAATAAAAATCTTCACCAGGAACCCGGGGAGTCGAGCACTCCTTTTCAATTCAACGTCATAGCGCAGTTGGCCAACATACCGGCCAGGATTACCTTATATGAGCTTCTGAGGTTATCCAAAACTACCAAGGAAGCTCTGATCGAAGCATTGAAGAATACAGAGAGCTTCATCACACAAGTTGCCCCAATCCCTGAAGCCTCTGAAGATCAGCCTTGCCTGCAATGTCTGCAAGCGGCAAGAAGCCTACCCTGCATATCCTTCACTCAGGAAGATATGCAGGTCAAACACCAACACGACAGACCATTATACTACACGGGGTATATCGGATCTTCCGAAATCAGTTGTGTCCAGGTTGACCCGGGCTCCGCGCTCAGCATCATGCCTTACAGGGTCATGCAGGTCTTGGGGATTCCTATACATCGGCTGAACACCACCCAGACCACCATCTTCGGGTTCAATGCAAACAGCACTCGGCCCCTGGGGAAGATTAAACTCAGGTGTCAAATCGGAGACCTTAAGTCCGAAGTGACTTGCTACATCATAGATGCGGACACGTTCTACAATCTCTTGTTAGGACGACCATGGATACATGCAAATCGCATTGTCCCATCTGCTCTGCATCAGGTCATGAAGTATGCCAACGACGAGGGGGAAGTTCGAACCCTAATTGCAGAAAAATACCCCTTCCGAGGAGTCGAGAATTTCCACACCGACTCCGTCTTCTACCTGGAATCCCAGGAGAAAGAAGATGTAGACAGCGGTAACGAAGCTAACATTGAACCAGATCCTGAGGAAGATTGTCCTTGGGAATTAAACTTTGATGTAATGGGTCCAAGGGAGAGTGATAATAATGTACCGAGTGGGGGCGAGTGGTGCATTAATAAAGATTTTATTTTGGCGTACTTGTCTGATGTTCCTTCTAAGAATAAACAAATAGTGAATAATCCTAATGCAGGTACCAACCCATGGCACGTATTGTGCGCAGAGGCATCACTCATATTGCCAATCGAGTCATCTTTCGTTTCAGATGAAGAAATAGAAGATGCACAGAAGGCTTTCTTCAAAGTCCCATCCAAAAAAAAAGGGCGGAAGCCGATCTGTTTCGGGAAAGTCAAACCCATACAACTCAAACGAGGAAGTTCGGAGGAAGATGATGGAGTTCCTCAATTCCATTATCACGAACCTAACTCCCTCCGGTTAATGAAACAAATGGGGTATAACTTTGACGAAAAGCAGGGTCTAAACTTCGGGAAGGGAAGGCGAACACCGATCTGAATGTCCCTAACCCCCGATGGGAAACCCCCAGATTACTACCAAAAGACTAAAAGGGGTTTAGGATTTGTCACACCTCCCGCTGTCTCAGAGAATAAAATAAGTAATTATCTGCGTCGGGACCACTCATCCGGAACATCTGCATACGAGTCTGATGTCAGTGTCGGACCTTTCTTTAGAAATCTAACCGTGAATATGGTTTCAACTAATCACCCAGATGAAGACGCAGGGGGTGATGAAGAACTAATTGAATCAACCAGTGATCCTTGGATCAAACGCCTCAACATCTTGTGGGATATGCGGTTTGAACAACGCGAACCACCTACTGAGGACAAAGTGATCCAGATCAACATGGGAGATGAATCAAACCCCAAGCCTATCTTTATAGCCGAAGACTTATCATCATCCGAAAAAGAGGACCTTATATCTCTCATCCGAGAATATATAGATGTCTTTGCTTGGAATTATGAAGACATGCCTGGTCTTGACCCAAAAGTGGCCACGCATCGTCTCAATATCGATCCGGATGCAAAACCCGTTAAACAACAACAACGTAGGTTTTGTCCGGAAATCATGGAATCAATCGAGTCTGAAGTGAAAAAGCTTATAGACTCAGGTTTTATCAGGGAAGAACAACACCTAGACTGGGTAGCTAACATTGTTCTAGTTCCCAAGAAAAACGGTAAGGTTCATATATGTATCGACTTCCGCGACCTTAACGCAGCTTGTCCGAAAGACGAATTCCCGCTTCCTATCACGAATGTTATGATCGATAGCACCTACGGATATGAAAGAATGTCTTTCATGGATGGATTTTCCAGGTATAATCAAATCAAGATGTATCCGGAAGATGAGAAGCATACTGCATTCAGAACACCGCTGGGGGTGTATTGCTACACAGTGATGCCCTTTGGCCTGAAAAACGCAGGTGCAACTTATCAACGTGCAATGAATGCTATCTTCCACGAACATCTGCGTAAGAAGATAGAGTGCTACGTCGACGACATAGCGGTGAAAAGTCAAAGTAAGGATGATCATCTTGCAGACTTGAAGACAATGTTCGAAATCATGCGGACACATCAGCTGAAGATGAACCCTACAAAATCATTTCTCGGAGTATCAAGTGGAAAATTCCTGGGATTTATTGTCACATCCAAGGGAATTTCTCTCGACCCCGAAAAGGTGCGTTCTATCCAAGACATGCCACCGCCAAACTATTTAAGCAGGACCATGATGGGAGCCGAACATCGGTATAACCCGGTCAAAAAAGAATGTCTTACTTTGGTATTCGCGGTTCAAAAGATGCGACATTACCTGGTCGGACAAACAATTCATGTCATCTCTAAGGTAAACCCTTTAAGAGTTCTGATGACAAAACCATCGTCTCTAAACTGCCGGCTTGTAAAGTGGGTCATACTCTTGTCACAATATGACATGCAATTCATGCCCCAAAAAGCAGTCAAGGGTCAAGCATTGGCAGACTTCTTAGCCGATCACCCGGTGCCAGGGACATCTAAGCTCTATGAAGGATTACCTGATGAAGTTGCCGAAGCCTGCGTCATTCAAGAATCTATGCAAGTGTGGAAATTATTCTTCGACGACGCATCTAGAGCAAACCCTCATGGAGCAATTACTGTGGGAGTAGGAGTGGTGTTCATCTCTCCTAACGGTCACATAATCCCAAGAGGATTTTCCCTAATCGAACCTTGCACCAACAATGTAGCTGAGTATAATGCTTTGTTACTAGGGATGCAACTTGCTGAAGAACTTAATATCCGGCATCTTGAGGCTTATGGTGACTCTCAGCTCATTGTAAATCAAGTCCGAGGGGAATACGAAGTACGTCATGAGGATTTGATCCCGTACTACTTTGCAGTGCTGAAGTAGGCTAAGAAGTTCGAGGGATTCTTTATTGAATACATCTCACGGGCCCAAAACGCTTACGCTGATGCTTTGGCTTCATTGGCAACTTCGCTGGCATTACCGCCAGGTACCGAAATGACGATCCCCGTTGCAGGGCGTGAATTATACTACTCTAAGATTCCTACAGAGGGAAATCCAGACGAGACGATGACGGAAGAAGTCTGTGCAACCTCTATAGAATTCGAGTCTAGAGATTGGCGATTTCCATATATCGACTATGTCCTATACGGAATTTTGCCCGATGATCCTAAGGAAGCGGCCGCCATCAAACGAAAGGCCCTCCGATTCTATTACGATGCAGTCTCTCAGACTTTGTATCGTAAATCCCATGACGGGGTTTTGCTTCGATGTCTTTCTCGAAAGGAAGCAAGGGAAGCTATTAAAGAAGCTCACGACGGAATGTGCGGAGCCCACCAACCCGGAGCTAAATTAGGAGATCGCCTTCGTCGAATTGGCTATTACTGGCCAAAGATGTTCTCAGACGCGGTTGACTACGCTAAACGTTGTCACGCGTGTCAAATTCATAGGGATTTCATCCACCAAGCACCCGGGAACTTACATCCCACATCTGCATCCTGGCCATTCGAAGAGTGGGGCATGGATATCGTAGGACCAATTTTTCCTCCGACCTCCAAAGGGCACCGGTTCATTCTGGCCGTAACCGACTATTTCTCCAAATGGGCAGAAGCTATCCCGCTGAAAGAGGTCAAGACTTCGAATGTGATCAAGTTCATCAAGCATCACGTCGTCTATCGTTTTGGACTCCCAAGGCGAATAGTTCACGACAACGGGACACAGTTCGTCAGCTTTGGGTTTCAGAGATTTTGTGATAAATTTAGAATCCAAAGCGTCGCATCTACAGCATATTATCTGCCGGCAAATGGTCTTGCAGAAGCTTTCAACAAAACCATAGTGAAACTTCTCAAGAAGTTTGTTTCCAAGAGTCGACGGGATTGGGATGAAAAACTCGATGAATGTCTATGGGCTTACCGCACAACAGTGAGGACCTCTACGAGAGCTACACCATTCTCTCTGGTATACGGCTGTGAAGCCGTATTGCCACTCGAGATTCAGATTCCTTCTCTGAGAGTTGCAATTACAACGGGACTCACAGAAGAAGAGAAACATCAACGACGTCTGCAAGAACTTGAAGCCCTAGACGACAAAAGACTCCAAGCTCAGCAGCAGATCGAATTGTATCAAGCCCGTATTTCCAAGGCCTACAACAAAAAAGTCAAGGAACGGACTTTCAAAAAGGGCGATTTGGTTTTGGCTAACAGACGACCTATGGTGATGACACACAAAACCAAAGGGAAGTTCAATCCTAAATGGGAGGGGCCCTTCGTAATAGAATCAGTTTATTCGAATGGAGCCTATCGCCTTATCAACCAAAAAGAAGACAGGCTCATGATGCCAATTAATGGAAAATTCCTAAAGAGATACTTCCCGTGAATCATGTAGCCCCCTAAACCCCAGCTAAATCAGGCTGGGGGTTGTCAATTTATAGTATAATTCTATTTGTATTTCGTCATGTTAACACTACACCTCTGACGATTGAAATTTTCTGGAATTATTCTAAGTAATAATAAAGAGAATTTTATTTTCATATTGAGTTAACACTATATTTACAGCAGTCGCATTACTTTTCATTGTCTTGAATCATACTTCAACAAAAGAGATGATGAAAACCAAAATGAAATCATTTCCATTTAATACTGTTAATTTGAATACAAAGGTAAAAGCAATTGAAAGGAAAAT
>BQKN01055232.1:0-15060 GCA_022839385.1 Asparagus kiusianus | reverse complement strand
TCATCAATAGAACGATAAGTCCTCAAAGTTGCTCCGATCGCAACACTATTAACTTATCGACTCTATTCAATAGAGCGATAAGCCCTCAAAATTGCCCTGATCGCAATATTCCCCTTATCAAGTCAGGACTATATTTCTGGCACTTATGGAATTCTTTCAGTGTTTAACACCAAAATAACACAGGGAGAATTCTGTTTTGCGATTCAAGTCTGGGAGAATAATCAAGTATTTATCTCTAACAGCTGAGTATTCTTTGTAACTTTTTGTCTAAAACCAAGACATGATAAGTGCAAAGAGCACTAAAAGATCAGTATCACTTTTTATTCAAATGCCAAAAGAAAGTGATACAAGACAAACGTGTTCTCATCAGAAGAACATTACAAAAAAAAACCCAAGTTCACTCATGCATCAAATCAAAAGTTGCGAGTTGAGTCTTGAGCTCGGCCAATTCTTTCTCGTGATCAGCTCGAACCATAACTTCAGCCTTGGCCCGGAGTTCATCCGCACTGGGTGTGATGATGGCTGCAACTTTGTTCCTGGCCTCCTCTAGGGCTTGGGCCTGCGAATGATACTCCAAAGTACTGTTTTCATTCTGGGTGCTGAGGATATTGACGACGCCTTCTTCGCGAGAGACTTCGGCCTTTAAGCGCAAGACTTCAGCCTCAGCTTCGACAAGTCTATCACGAAGCGAGTTCAGAGAAGTAGTCGAGCGTTCTAGTTCCTCTCGCTTTTGAATGTTACGCTCACGAAGCTCCGCGACTTGGCGTTCCTTCTCAGTTAAGTCCCGCTCCAGCGATTCCCGTTGTATCACTTCGGCAATTTAAAGATTAGCCAGAGTTGATACAATTTGTGGCTGGAGGTCGCTATGACCCATGGTCTCCAAACGTTGTAATTTCTCCTCCAAACGGAGGATGACTTCTGAGCAGTGCTCGAACCATTGAGGCTCGCCCACACACTTGACCCCGTTCAAGCCCACTTCCAGAAGAGGTCGAAAGGAATTCAAAGTCCCTTGACCATTCATCAGGGACTTAACCACCATCTTCGCAAGAGTATTTAGATACACCAAAGATACCTGAAGGAACTCAGGTGCATTAGCAAGCCTGACGATCGCACCTGAAGATACTCCTTCAGCGGCTGAGGTTGGTGCGTTAAGACGATGGCTGGTAGGCGATCCCGGTGCCGAAGCTGCAGAAGCAATCGAAATATTCAATTGTGAAGGGCTTGAGGTCAAGGCCATCAATGCCTTCGCTTGAGATGAGCTGGGCCCAGCCTCTGTGGGAGTGAGCGAGATCTTCATCACCGCTTTAGGTGAAGTGACCACCACAGAAGAGTCATGTAAGGTTTACTCCGGCAAAGGAGCCGATACCTGCACGACCGGCTGTTCCAAAGGAGAAGTCGTAGCGGTAGTTTCAGGTAACGCCACAGACGAAACAGGGGTCTCGGGCAATGCTGTAGGCAAAGCAGTTGCCGCAGGGGAGCCAGGTGTATGTTGCTCTCTTGCAGGAGCCGATGCCGGCACAGGATCTTGCTCTAAAGGAGCAGCTGAAGTAGTCCCAGGGGTTGGCGAACCTGCACGAAAAAACGGTCGGAATGCGGAAAAAGCGTGCGGGATAAGTCGAAACAAACTAAGCTTACCGGTGAGGTAAAAAGGCGTATAACCAGATGCCTTATCAGACTGAGCCTTGGGAGCGTCATCAAAAATGGTTACATCATCCATTGAATCATGCTCCTCATCTTCTACATCATCACCTGGCACGTTGCCAACTTCAGCACCCTCATCATCTTTTTCTTCGTCAGCTTCACCCACGATCGAGGAGCCTTCATAATCGACTCGTTCCTCATCGTCTTGAGCAGCTGAAGATATAGGAAGACTTGTGTCAACAGCTGGTTTATTCATAAGTCCTGTTGTAGGACTAGGAATTAAGTCACCAGCTTGTGACATTAAGGCAGAAGGGGAAGGAGATGGATTCTCTTCGACATCCCTCTGCTCCAAGATTGGAGACTCAGGGAGGTCCATCACTGGGGCGGATTCTGCATCTGCAGCCATTAATTCATCCTCTTCATCCTCAGGAGGATGATAAGAAGAGGCACCGCCTGAAAGGGCTGGCCCCTGAGAACGAAGCCCGGTTCTTCTTGGTAGGCCCACCACAGACGATTCCTGTGGCCCTTCATCTACAGCAGCCCGGATGGCCTCAGCCATTAACTTGGGTTTTTGTTGGCCTCTGGGAGGAGAATCAACCCGTAGTTTCCGGCGAATCTGTTTATCATACTTGTCGGCTTCATCTGCAGAAAGTTTTCTTTTCCCCGATGCTCTCGTAGTGGGAGGCTCAGCCACATGTTGTTCCTCCCTGGGAGCAGGCTCGGCTGTTTGCTCCTCTTCCTGTTCAGCAGGCTGGTTCTCAACGGCTAGGAATTCATCAATCCCTCTTAAACGGGATGTCTTTGACCCCCTCCTTGAAGAATACATGTGCCTAATATCTTTCAGGCACGATGAATTTATGTTGTAATTGGGAATCTGAGACGCTGCGTGATACCAATTACAGAAGCTTATGGAGGTGTAGGAGTTGGCAGTTTTGTGAGGAAGCCTGAAAACGGCCTTGGTACAACCTGCTACAGAGTAATACCAGGCCCTGGCTCCTTCATATAGATTGCCCACAACTGATAGCTGAGGGCGAGGGTTCCCGACGTACACTTGGTCGTACCCAAATTGCCGAGCAAATCTATAAGGTTGGTAGGGCTCGATGAAGCAATTGACGCCTTGCCGGAAGACTAAGTAGCCTGGCCTAATGGAGAGAAGCCAATGAAAAATACCTCCGTTTAGCTGAGTGAATCCATTGGGGCCTGCTACGTCCTGATATTCCGCGCCATAGATACCGCCCTCAAAATCAGGGAAACATCTGTAGATATGGAAGTTGGTGTCTCGCGTTAGGATTTGGCGAATCCTAACCATATACCCCCCTTCCCACTTCGCAGACTCTAGTCTTTGTACGAAAGGAGTGAATAAATCTCCCGGTGGAGAAGCTGCCGTCATCAACGAAGGGCAGTGGAGCACGTACCAAGCCATCAAGTAAGTATATGGCATTGGCACCCTAGGATTGGGAGTCTTGAAAGCCTTGCGACCCTCGGACTCCACCTCGGTGGTTTCGACGAAGTCCGAAGTTAACTCCCGTAATCCGAATTGTAGACAACCCACCATAGCACTGAGGAGGCTCACAGGCCTCCCATGGGCTAGAAGTACGGCGGGGTAGATCACCTCAACAGCAAGAGCATCGATCGGCCTAGTAGGGACGACGCACCGCTTGAGCCACAGCATCAAATACCCAGCCAAAAGCGCCGTATCAGAGATAGGGAGCAGAGCTTGGTAATGGAAACTCTCGAATTCTGTGTGGGCCGGGAAAACATCTTCCTTGGCCTCATTTGTATAGTGGGAGGTAGCATCGTCAATCCGAGCTTGGACTTCTTCCAAGGTGCTGGCCGATAATCGGGACACAGAGCCCCCCTTGCTGGTCAAGTTCTGGAATAAATATTTCGCCCAAGACACTTATTTAATGCCGCTTCCGCGGGCCCCCGTCAGTTGCATGCAGATGTGGAAGTGACACATAACTTCCCATAAAGTAGCATAAATTTCAGGGCTGGCCTTCTTTAGAAGTTGGAGTTCCGCCGATCCTGGAACAAATTCTTCATACGGCAAATCTCCAAGAAGAAGACCCGAGACTTCGTGCATCTCGTGAAGAGCGAAGCCTAACTCCCCCACAGGAGTGAAGAAAGTGCAAGAATCAGGGTTATACTTCTCCAGTATAGAGAAGAAGTGAAAATGGCTCTGGACAATTCCAAACTTGGTGGCCCGCACAGGTACTTTCAAACCAGCCTGGGAGAGGGGCGCATCCAATTCGTCCAAAACGAACTTGGTCATCCGAGTCCACCATCCTGTTACTGGAGAATGAACCCAGCCAGGAGTTCTGAATCCTTGTGCGGGAAACTCTCCTTTCTTCTCCACAAATCTCCTAACAAAAGTCCTCGCGGGACTAGCCACCTCGCCAAGGGGATACTCCTTAGCGAATAAACCTGGTCGTAAAGCAGTCACCTGTCGACCATAACCTGCCGAGCGGACCCCGTGGAAGGTCAAATTTCTAAGAGCAACCCCATCTTGATCCTTAACCAAGGGCCAATCCATGTGCCTCGGGACGGACGCACACTGGAAATAAGATATGGGGAACATTCTCTCCATATTGGGTAGGAAAAGGTTGCGGTCTCCAACTTTCCGCAGCCACTTGTAGTTTCCGTCATAAGCGGTGTCAGCGTCAAAGTCAACAAAGTCCCCGAAGAGGTATTCAGGTTTGACTATTGGCTTACGGTTTGTGTGTTCAAACTTAACATCCGTAACCAATGTCCTAAGAGTTTCGGGAGAAGCTTTCGTGACTAACTCCGCGCGACTCTTATCCTTAATTTTGAAGACTGGGAGTTCTTGGCGCGAGTTGAATGTCATATTCATGTCCACGCCACCTTCATGTCCGAAATGGTGGCGAAAAAGAAGTGGTTCGCTGGTATGACGCACTGCAAAACGAAGAAAAAAATCAGCTAAGTCAAAAGCAAAGCTCAGACGCGAAGGTCGAAACCCGCGTCAACTAAGTCAGACGTGAAGGTCGAAACCCGCGTCAACTAAGTCAGACGCGAAGGTCGAAACCCGCGTCAACTAAGTCAGACGCGAAGGTCGACACCCGCGTCAACTAAGTTCAGACGCGAAGATCGAACCTCGCGTCAGAAAAGTCAGACGCGAAGGTCGAACCTCGCGTCAGAAAAGTCAGACGCGAGGGTCGAACCTCTCGTCAAAAATACCAAACGACGGAGTCCAGCCCCACGTTATCTGAAACGAGTTTCCTCGTTGGATCCAAAGATCAAAACTTGCCGAAATAAGTTCAACGACCACGAAGGCCATACTTACCACCGATCAAAGGAAGGTGAGGCGGCATGTTCGCCTAAGCGGCAGCACCACCGGCCGGCGCTGATGATGCCGACTCTCGAGCCGCGGCGGCGTCAGATCGGGAAGAACGAGGAGCATCTTTCTTGGGTGCCATGAGATCTCGTCGGAGGAGATGAACAGTTCTTCGCCGGGGGAGAGAACGAAGATTTTCGTTGGAATTTTTAAAGAGAGTCGAATGACTCTGATTTGACCTAAAGCGGTCTATTTATAGACAGCTGGACAGGCTGTCAAATCCTAACGAACGGGATTCGAGATCAGAATCCCGCCCGAACCGACCCTCGCGTTCGGGTTGGTTGAAATTCCTAAACGCTGGGCTCACCCACGCGTTCCAATTCTCAAATGCATAATTTGTTTATGCATTGGATTATTATGATGGCAGCTCTTCAACGACCAAGGCTATGACACGGCCCCAGGTAAATAAGAGCTAGCAGCAATCATCAAGGCGACCAAAGCCGAGAAGAAATTGGTGACTCCGCAAGGGAGTCTATCGAGAGACACAAACAGATTATAGTCAACAACATTGAAATCATCTTGCTCGATCAGACGGAGTGAGCAATCAATTCACAAGACTTTGGGGTCCAAAGTATTCCGAAAATTCGTCCCAGTCAACCGCGAACTTTCGAAAACTTTGGAGGGGGTTCTGTAGGCTGTCTAAAAATCACAGTGGATAGCTGATTAAAACAAACCCCTACGATAGAGGTCACCATCAAATGACTTTCAAATCACCGCAAACACAACCTCATTTCTGAGATGATTGATCTTGATGGCTGCGACAACAGCATGGCTAATAGAGATGCTGATGAGCAGTGTAATGATTTTAGAAATAAAAGGTTGGACTTAGTTAGTGAGTTGCTTGGTAGAGAGTTGTGGGCAAATATTCGTCTAAAAGACACCATGGATGTTGATTCCCGTCTAAGCTCCTACAACGAAAGCTACAATCAAATAGTTTTCGGGTCGATAAACGAAGAAACTGCGAATGGAGGCCTTTTCACGTAGATCGAATTCGATGACACTTCCGATAAATGATGGAAACTCTATTCAGCAGTCCTCACAATCTACAGTGAAGGTTACAATCTGACGACTTTCACACTCCACAACAGCTAAAGCGAGGATTACAGAACAATGGTCTTTGCAACGCCTTACAGAAGAAGTCACAAGTCAACAAACTTCTTCTAAAACGCGGAAGTCATCCCCGCGTCACAATTATGGAAGTGCAGGCGACCCCCGCGTTTCCAAGTCACAAATTAACGTGAGCGACCCTCGCGTTCGTGGGAGTTCAACCCACACCGACCCCCGCGTCACCAAGCAGGCAACAAGCCAAAACGCGAGCGACCCTCGCGTTCATCAATGTTCAGCTAACACCCAACCTCGCGTCTCAATCCTAAGACACGAAGTTGGGTTCTGAACGCCAAATTGGGCGTTTGACTTGTTCAAACACGAGTCGAACGGTTTTAGAACTGATTCCCCACGTTCTGAGGGATTTTCGCCCACGTAGGAGCGGATATAGGGGTCAGTTACAACCCCTTATCCCCCTATAAAAACTCAACAAACTCGAGAGAGTTAGAGGCGGGCTCTTTGAAAAACTGAAGAGTGAGTAGGTTGGATTTGAGAGATCTAAACCGCACAGGTTGGAGATTTAGCAGCAACGAAATCCTTGGAGATAGGATTTTTGAATCAATCTCAGGAGATCAGAGCCGAGAGGATTCTTCGACAACGGATACAGCTTGATCATTAACCAAATTTTCGGTTCTAACAACTCTATCTACAGAGTTTTAACTCATTCAGAGTTCTTAAACTCATTAAAGAGTTACGTATAAAACTTCCTACAGAAGTTCATCGTTCCCACGAGATAAGAGACGGTCGGATCGTCAACGGAGAGCAAGTTCAACGCTATCAATCGAAGGAAGCACTCCATCGCTACCAAGAAGAACCCAGTTTTAAACAAAGAGGAAGAATCAATTTCGTTCTCCTCTCTTTTGTAATCAAGTTGTAATCGAGATCAAAGGAATCAATTCAAATTTTCTTTTATCTTCCTTATTGCAATTTTCCTACATACAAAAGATGGCGACTCCGCTGGGGACAAGCTTTTCCGATGAAGAAGTGGTGGCGCAGTCCGACGTCCACCTCATGGGAACGACAGTAGAAACTCTCATCGTGGAGTTTGATCAAGCAAAATATGAGGAAACGTTATCCTCTGGATCTCTTAGCCCCAAGGCTAAGCACGATGTACGCAAGACCTCCAAGAAGGTCAATTCTGTTGTCGAAGTGCCGAAGAAAGCCCTCTCCTTCGGCCAGGAACTCAAGTTGGCTCTGCAGGCGGAAAATCCCACCTCCGCGTCAGCCCAACGTGCTTCAGGCCACAAACGGCCTTTGGAAGAGACGAGTCCTGTGAACGTCGATGATGTTGCTGCTAAGGCTTTGAGACAAGCCAAAAAGAACGCTGCTCGCTGACGGAGAAGATCCATACGACGAGCACACTTACGAGAAAGCCGATTGTTAACCCAACGCGAACATCGCGTTACTGAAAATCCAACCGAGCCTAGCGTTCCCAAAGAAGAACGCTCACTGCGTGGCAATGAGCCCAACTATGAACCTAGGCTGATACAGCTCAAACGCAACCCTGAGTGGCGCGTCGTTCAAACAAAACGCAGCCCTCAGAACGGGCGCGTTCCAATTGAACATGACTCTCAGGAGTCTGTTTCACAAACTAAACGCACCCCTCAGGGGCGCGTTCCAATTGAACATGGCTCTCAGGAGTCTGTTTCACAAATTAAACGCGACCCCCAGGTGCGCGTTCAAACGAAGCGTGACTCTCAGGAGTCCGTTTCACCAACTAAACGCGACCCTCAGGGGCGCGTTCAACCAAAACTCGACCCTCAGAGGCCAAGTTCTTCATTTAAACGCAGGCCTCGGCCTAGTGTTTACAAATCTCAACGCGACCCTCGCGTTATGTCTTAAGAACGCGATCTTCAAGGGGTCCGTCAGGTTCAAAAAGGTCAGTGTGGATTTAAAATTCACGTTCAACAAGAACCAACCCAAGGGCAGGGGGTTCCATCTCCACCTCCTAGCCCGGGGAACGTTCCCTCCCAAATTCCTGACTTACGGGAATTATTATCAAGAGGAAAATCAACAACACAAGCAGCTCACTCGTGTCAATGTGAGAGGCTCATCTCGGCAGTCCTGTCAGAATGCCCTTGTTGTGCATCCGCACCTCGGCAGTCAGTATTCGATAGGTTGACGAACGTTGTTAGGCCAGCTAAACGACAACGCCGCAACAGAAAGAAGACAACTGAAGCGGCATACCCTCAGGTCACTATCAACATGATCGGCCGAGGGAAGGCCTCGCATGTTGATTCTGACGAGTCACAAGAGAGTCATCCACCAACTGTCCGAGAAATTTGTGACCAGTTCGAAGGAGTATATCAGAATACTCGGACTCGGACGGGAACTATTCGCCCGGTTGACTATCAAAAATTAGCCAAGGGCATTACAACAAGTGAGGAACATTCGGCAATAGCCGAATCTCAATCTTCAAGCTCTGTTGGAGCACGCGAGGTTTCCGCTTACACAGCAGGGAACCACGAAGACATAGCCAAAAGAGTGGACGAACATAGTGTCATACTCCAGACGCAGCAGGAAACACTCCTCCAATTAAAGGAGATGTTGGCCCAGCTTCTTGCTGAAAAAGGCCACAAACCCGAATCTTCCCGGAGAACAACTTCGAAGGGAAAACAAAGAGTGCACGAACATTCAGATCGTGAGACTCACAATCTGGGATCTTCTTCCGAAGGTGAGAGGGAGATAGAAAAGGAACTGCATCCTCAATCCACCAAGGTGGATGAACTGGAGGCTCGCCTCAACGCAATCGCCAACAGAAGCGAGCTTCGCGAAGAGGGAGTAGTACGGCCTTACCCTGCTGAGTGGGATACAGCTCCCTACCCACCAAAATTTAAGGCCCCTACCTTGCAACCTTTCGATGGCACAGGATCGCCGAATCAACACATTTACTACTTCAAATCCCAAACTGGAGACGTAGTAGCGAATGATGCTATCCTGACCAGGTTATTCATCGGTACCCTTAAAGGTGTCGCTTTCGAATGGTTCATGAAATTGCCTGCTGGGTCTATCCAAAAATGGATAGATCTGGAAAGGCTATTCTTGGCCAGATTCTTTGAGGACGATACAGAAGTCTCCATCCCAACTCTTCTTGCCACTAAGCAAAGGAAAGGAGAGTCAATCAAGGCTTACGTAGAGAGGTTCCGCAGCATGGCATTGCGATGCCCCTCAGGTATGACTCAATCAACTCTGGTTGAAACGTGCAGGCACAACCTGCAGACCCAACTCCTCGCTCAGATGGGAGTAGCAGAGTGTCGCTCCTGGAGACAATTAGTTTCGCAAGGAGAACAAGCAGAAGAGATAGTGGCGCGAGTCAAAGCTGAAGAAGAGCCACAACCCAAGCCGCGGCAACAACGCAATCAGCAAAATACCCAGCGGTCTAAGGGAAAAGAGACTCTAGCAGCCGACTACACGCGAGTGCCACCACCTACCAAGCAAGGCAAGGCGCCAAATCAACAAAGAGCGCCTAAACAGTATTCGTTCAAGGAGGAGCATGTGGATACCTTATTCCAATTGCTTCGAAAGAACAATAAACTCCAATTGCCTGAAATCAGAAAACCAGATGAAGCGGGAAAAGTTGATGATCCCAACTATTGCCGTTATCACAGATTCCTTGGGCATCCTACCAAGAAATGCTATGTCTTCAAAGACATCTTGCAGAATTTGGTAAACGCTAATGTGCTCACCTTGAAGCCAGAGCAGAAGACCGTATCCACTAATATGATAGCGGTCCAATTTGGTGACTTTCCCCCGGTGGTAACCGCGAACGGTGTTGTACCCATCCGCAAGGGAGAAATGCACCTAAAGAATGCTGACTTGCATAGTCAGAAGGACAAGGGGTTGGTACCCCTCACCACCCCAAAAGGGGAAATCATGTGGGTCCACCCTGATTTGCTTAAAGATCAACAGTGGACGAGCACCTCGTCCAGAAAGAAGGGAGGCAAGGCTAAATCTTCCAACATGATTAGCCCCTCCGTTGCCGAAAACGATGACCACCTCAAACCTCTTACTGATTCAGAAGAGGAGAGGATTGTCCTGGCAGCATATCCAGGAGACAACCCTGGCACTCGGTCAGGAAAAGCCTACCTGAGGGATTACGGCCAGAATGCTCAAGAGGTGGAAGAACAGCCCCAAGACGCTGGGGGTTCTGTGCCGAAGAAGCCGGTCGACAAAGGCAAACAAAAAGAGCTCCGGTTCAATAAAAATCTTCACCAGGAACTCGGGGAGTCAAGTGCTCCCTTTCAATTCAACGTCATGACTCAACTGGCTAACATACCGGCTAGGATCACTTTATATGAGCTCTTGAAGTTATCTAAAACTACCAAGGAAGCTCTGATCGAAGCTTTAAAGAATACGGAGAGCTTTATTACACAAGTCACTCCGATTCCCGAGGCTTCTGATGATCAAACTTGTCTGTAATGCCTGCAAGCGGCGAGAAGTCTACCGTGCATATCGTTCACACAAGAAGACATGCAGGTCAAACACGAACATGACCGACCACTGTACTACATAGGGTATATTGGATCTTCGGAAATTAGTCGTGTTCAGGTTGACCCGGGCTCAGCGCTCAGCATCATGCCCTACAGGGTCATGCAGGTATTAGGGATTCCTATGCACCGACTGCACACTACCCAGACTACTATCTTCGGGTTCAATGCAAACAGTACCCGACCCCTGGGGAAGATTAAGCTCAGGTGCCAGATCGGAGATCTCAAGTCTGAGGTAGCATGCTACATCATAGATGCGGACACGTCTTACAATCTTTCGCTAGGACGACCATGGATACATGTCAACCGCATTGTCCCATCCACCCTGCACCAGGTTATGAAGTACGCCAATGACGAGGGCGAAGTTCGAACCCTAATCGCAGAAAAATACCCCTTCCGAGGAGTAGAAAACTTCCACACCGACTCCGTCTTCTATCTGGAGTCCCAGGAGAAAGGAGATGTAGACAGCGGTAATGAAGCTGACATCGAGCCAGATCCTGACGAAGACTGTCCTTGGGAATTAAACTTTGATGTAATGGGTCAGGGTGAGAGTAATAATGATGTACCGAGTGGGGGCGAGTGGTGCATTAATGAAGATTTCATTTTAGCGTACTTGTCTGGTGTCTCTCTTAACAATAAACAAATAGAGAATAATTCTAGTGCAGGTACCAACCCATGGCACGTACTGTGCACAGAGGCATCACTCACATTGCCGATCGAGTCATCCCTCGTTTCAGAGGAAGAAATAGAGGATGCACAGAAAGCCTTCTTCAAAGTCCCATCCAAAAGGAAAGGGCGGAAGCCGATCTGTTTTGGAAAAGTCAAACCGATACAACTCAAACGAAGAAGTTCGGAGGAAGATGATGGAGTTCCTCAATTCCATTATCACGAACCTAATTCCCTCCGGTTGATGAAACAAATGGGGTATGACTTTGACGAGAAGCAGGGTCTAAATTTCGGGAAAGGAAGGCGAACACCAATCCGAATGTCCCTAACCCCCGAAGGGAAACCCCCAGATTACTATCAAAAGACTAGAAGGGGTTTAGGATTTGTCACACCTCCCGCTGTCTCAGAAAATGAAATAAGTAATTATCTGCGTCAGGACCGCTCATCCGGAACATCTGCATATGAGTCTGATGTCAGTGTCGGACCTCTCTTTAGAAATTTGACCGTGAATATGGTTTCAATCGATCACCCAGATGAAAGTGCAGGGGACGATGAAGGGTTAATGGAATCGATCAATGACCCCTGGATCAAACGTCTTAACATTCTGTGGGACATGCGATTCGAACAACGTGAACCACCCACTGAAGATAAAGTGGTCCAGGTTAATATGGGAGACGCACAAGACCCTAAACCCATTTTCATATCTGAGGATTTATCATCATCCGAGAAAGAAGATCTTATATCTCTCATCCGAGAATATATAGATGTCTTTGCTTGGAATTATGAAGACATGCCTGGCCTTGACCCGAAGGTTGCCGTGCATCGTCTCAACATTGATCCGGATGCCAAACCCGTTAAACAACAACAACGTAGGTTTCGTCCGGAAATTATGGAATCAATCGAGTCTGAAGTGAAAAAGCTTATAGACTCGGGTTTTGTCAGGGAAGAACAACACCCAGACTGGGTAGCTAATATTGTTCCAGTTCCCAAGAAAAATGGTAAAGTCCGTATATGCATCGACTTCCGCGACCTTAACGCAGCCTGTCCAAAAGACGAGTTTCCACTTCCTATCACGGATGTCATGATCGATAATACCTGCGGATACGAAAGAATGTCTTTCATGGACGGATTCTCCGGGTACAATCAAATCAAGATGCACCCGGACGACGAGAAGCATACTGCATTCAGAACACCGCTGGGGGTGTATTGCTACACAGTGATGCCCTTCGGCCTGAAAAATGCAGGTGCAACCTATCAACGTGCAATGAACACTATCTTCCACGAACATCTGCGTAAGAAGATCGAATGCTACGTTGACGACATCGCAGTGAAAAGCCAACATAAAGGGGATCATCTTACAGACCTGAAAACGATGTTTGAAATCATGCGAACACATCAGCTGAAGATGAATCCAACAAAATCATTTCTCGGAGTATCAAGTGGAAAATTCCTGGGATTTATTGTCACATCCAAGGGAATTTCTTTAGATCCGGAAAAGGTGCGCGCTATCCAAGACATGCCGCCGCCGAAGAACCTCAAAGAACTCCGAGGTTTGCAAGGTAGACTAGCCTACATCCGGAGGTTCATATCTAATCTTTCGGGGCGCTGCCAACCTTTCTCGAAGCTCATGAAGAAGGGAGTGTCCTTTGTGTGGGATGGGGAATGTCAAAAAGCATTTGAAGAGATCAAGAAATATCTCACCCAGCCACCCGTTCTCGTGGCCCCTATATCAGGAAAACCATTCCTGTTATATGTAAGGGCTATGGATCATTCGCTAGGAGCGCTGCTGGCCCAGAACGATGATCAAGGTCATGAGCAAGCCATCTACTATTTAAGCAGGACCATGATGGGAGCCGAACATCGGTACAACCCGGTCGAGAAAGAATGTCTCGCTTTGGTATTCGCGGTTCAAAAGATGCGACATTACCTAGTTGGACAGACAATTCATGTCATCTCGAAGGTGAATCCTTTAAGAGTCCTGATGACGAAACCATCGTCTTTGAATTGTCGGCTTGCAAAATGGGCCATCCTTTTGTCACAATACGACATGCAATTTATGCCCCAAAAGGCAATCAAGGGTCAAGCATTGGCAGATTTCTTAGCCGATCACCCGGTGCCAGGGACATCTAAGTTGTATGAAGAGCTGCCCGACGAAATCGCCGAAGCTTGTGTTGCTCAAGAATCTACACAAGTGTGGAAATTATTCTTCGACGGCGCGTCTAGAGCAAACCCTCACGGAGCGATTACTGCGGGAGTAGGAGTGGTGCTCGTATCGCCTAATGGTCACGTAATCCCAAGAGGATTTTCCTTAATCGAACCGTGTACCAACAATGTAGCTGAGTATAACGCGTTGCTACTAGGGATGCGACTTGCCGAAGAACTCAATATTCGGCGGCTTGAGGCTTATGGTGATTCTCAGCTCATTGTAAATCAAGTCCGAGGGGAATACGAAGTACGTCATGAGGACTTAATCTCATACTACTTCGCAGTGCTGAAGCAAGCTAAGCAGTTCGAGGGATTCTTTATCGAATACATTCCACGAGCCCAGAACGCTTACGCAGATGCTTTGGCTTCATTAGCAACCTCGTTGGCATTACCACCAGGAACCGAAACGACAATCCCAGTCTCAGGACGTGAACTATACTCCTCCAAGATTCCTAAGGAGGAAAGCTCAGACAAGACAATGACGGAGGAAGTCTGTACGACCTCTATAGAATTCGAGTCTAGAGATTGGCGATTTCCATATGTTGACTATGTCTTATACGGGATCTTGCCTGACGACCCCAAGGAAGCGGCCGGCATCAAACGAAAGGCCCTCCGATTCTATTACAATACAGTCACTCAGACTCTGTATCGTAAATCCCATGACGGCATTTTGCTCCGATGTCTTTCTCAAAAGGAAGCAAAATAGGCCCTCAAGGAAGCTCATGAAGGGATGTGCGGAGCTCATCAGCCCGGAGCTAAATTAGGGGATCGCCTCCGACGAATTGGCTATTACTGGCCAAAGATGTTCTCAGACGCGGTTGACTACGCTAAACGTTGTCACGCGTGCCAAATTCATGGGGATTTCATCCACCAAGCACCTGGGAACTTACATCCCACATTTGCATCATGGCCATTTGAAGAATGGGGCATGGATATCGTAGGTCCAATTTCTCCTCCGACTTCTAAAGGACATCGGTTCATCCTGGCTGTGACCGATTATTTCTCCAAGTGGGCGGAGGCAATCCCGTTGAAAGAAGTCAAAACTTCCAACGTAATCAAATTCATCAAACACCATGTTGTCTACCGTTTTGGAGTTCCGAGGCGGATAGTTCATGACAACGGGACACAATTCATCAGTTTTGGGTTCCGGAGGTTTTGTGACAAGTTCAGAATCCAGAGCGTTGCATCTATGGCATATTATCCGCCGGCGAATGGTCTTGCAGAAGCCTTCAACAAAACCATTGTGAAACTTCTCAAGAAATTTGTCTCCAAGAGTCGACGCGATTGGGATGAAAGACTCGGCGAATGTTTGTGGGCTTACCGCACAACGGTAAGGACCCCTACAAGAGCTACACCATTCTCGCTGGTATATGGCTGTGAAGCTGTGTTACCACTAGAGATTCAGATTCCTTCTCTGAGGGTCGCTATCACGACGAGGCTAACAGAAGAAGAAAAGCATCAACGGCGCCTGCAAGAACTTGAAACCCTAGACGACAAACGACTTCAAGCTAAGCAGCAGATCGAACTATATCAAGCTCGGATTTCGAAAGCCTATAATAAAAAGGTTAAGGAACGAACTTTCAAGAAAGGCGATTTGGTCTTGGC
>BQKN01055230.1:0-10189 GCA_022839385.1 Asparagus kiusianus | reverse complement strand
GGTAGAATTGATAAAAAGAGGAACTTTTTATGGATCTGATCCCTCAATTTTATTTTGCAGCTCATTATGTCGCGTGCTTCGAGAGGTCGTTCCCCTGCTACGTCGGCTGATGGCGCGCCTCCCTCTTATGCTGGTGAGCTATTTTGGCATATTTGGGGAATTTTACAAATTAGCCCCTTTTTTCTTGAAAATTTGCAAATTAGTCCTTTTACCCCACGTTGTTCTCCTTGGTGAGGCAATCGGGAAGAGCCTTGATTCTCCTTGGTGAGGATCGACGCTTTAAAGATATGTTTTGCTTGGTCAAAACCATATCTCAAAATAAAGGGGGCGATTTGAAGCTACATTGTGCTTTATAAGACAGGGATATATTATCGATATACCCTATCTTGTGATTGCACAATGTGGCCAAATCGTCTCACCCTTTATAAGGCAATGACTCTATCTTACCCATTTGTAAGATGAGTTCAATTTCCTTTTATAATTGAGACTAACAGGTGTTTAACTGTTTTATTTCCAGTGGGGTATCCTTCTGGATCATTCTCCTCTCATGCGGTATATGGGCGTCGTGGCGAGTACTATTCGACCTCCGACGACCTTTCCCCCATTCCAGTTACTCCTCAGTTCGCTTCGGGCACATCGACTGAGGTTGCTCAAGTGGTGAAGGAAGGTGGGCATCGAGCTCTTCGACAGTTGATTACCGATGCACCTTTCGTGAAGGACGCCAGTTCTATTCAGCCTCTTCGGAAGAGCGATTTCTTATTTGGCGACTCTGTCGAAGACCCGGATGCCGTGTTTCTTGAGGCCGAGCAGTGGCTTCATAAGACTGGCAGTGGCTTCATATATTTGCCGAAGATTCCTCGGCATCGTTCACTGACTGAGTTCAGGCGTCAGGCTGTGACACGGGAGATGTCGTGGCGCTTGACGGAGGAGCATGAGAGTGTCCACTGCGGCTACATCACTCATCAGGCATTTCCTGGCTCAAGCAGGAGTCATATCACCGGATTGCATCCTGGGGTATTGGGGTTGGATGCACCACCACGTAACGAGTTCCTTGCCACCGCTTCTACCTTGAGGAATCGTCTCGCTGCTCTAGGACGAGAGATGCCTACGACGCGTCACAGGATTTATGGTTGAGTCCATTCTTTAGACAAGCTTTGGTGGACTCGCATGACGACGTACGTCTTGAGCTGATGGGGTGAGGAGTTGCACGCCTGTGGTTTATATGCAGCCGTTCGTGCTACCATGTATGGCTTGCCTGTCAGCGTGAGGCATTTCTGTGCTTTGTTCGAGCTTTATAATCCAGATTCGAACACTTTTCTGACCCGGCAAGGGGAGTTGGGCTTGGCTCTTCACGAGATGCACATGATTTCTGGCTTGCCCATGGGACAGATGCTATACCAGGAGTACTTTCCCTCTAATCATGAATTGAATCAATTGAAGGATCGCATGCCCGACCGTTATGAGACTCTATGGGACCTCACTTGTCACTATCATATTGCTTTGGCGCAGTCTGAGCCTTTAGCGAAGAGGACTAAGGTGTTCGTGAGTCTGAAGAAATTTGCAAATTATTTGTTCAAGAATCTGGATAATAATTCTGGCGAGGTTATTTGTGAGTTGGCCCCACTTACTCCCTCAGGGGTGAACAGTCTGCTGAAGAAGATTGACGCTCATTCTTATACCACTAGCAGTCCTGAGGGTGGCTTTCCTGCAGGGACCAAGTTCAAATCATTCTTATGACATGCGACCGCACCGATTCGACCGATGACTCTTCTTGCTGGTTATCTCGCTATTTGGTTAAAGAAGTGTGTGGTTCCATATCAGTCTGGCGACACCTTGCCCTTGGAAGTGCTCTATCCAGCAGTTCAGCTCGCTTATAAGAAAGAACTTTCACTTCTTCCGGTGATGGTGGCCAACATCCATCGAGGACTTCGACAGCTTTCTGGTGCCTTTACACGGAAGGAAAGTGATTTACCGGGTCAGATTCCTACCATTAAGACGGAGCTCCCGTACACTTATTTGATGGCCTGGTTCGTCCTTCACCGTTCGGATATAATGTCGGTACCAAACGCCACAGACCACTCCGTTCCCCTACTACAGTTGCTTGAGAATGGAAAGTGGGAGGGGCGCGGATTTTCTGACGTTAGACAGCAGCTGCAGGTCCACAAGTGCTGGACATTTTCCACTTGCTTTCCGCAGTTCTCCGGCCGATATGGCGATTGTTTGATAGATGAGGAGAGGCCGAGAGAGTATCGAACTCACTTGGACATCGGCTGCTTTAACTGGCTAGTGAACATTAGGCCAGGTTATCTGACTTTTCGGGTGAGGGATCAGTGTTTCATAGAGCCATATCTACCCTGCCGATTCGCTCGCCAGTTTGGCTATGATCAGCTACCTGGAGATATGTTCCCTGAGTCCACATTCGCTAAAGATCCCGAGAACGGTTCCTTTGAAGGTATGTGCCTCCTTCTAAGTTGATTATAGGACTAGCCAATTTTGACTAATGCAGCTATAATGTAATGCCTCTGCGAATTCTGTTTTGAATTTGACAGGAGCTTTTGTTGAGAATGACCCTGTTGAGCCGGCTGTGAGACCAACTACACCAGTTGATACATCTGCAGCCGTTACATCTCCACTACCCCCAGTGACTCAAGAGGGTATGAATTAAGCAACTGAGAATGTTGTTTATTCTTCCTCAAGGTCTTTTTCTGACGGATTTCCTCTTCTTTGTGTAGGGCCTTCTTCTTGGCTCCATGCTCTTGTGAAAGAGTTGCTATCAGACGACGATCCTGAGAAGATCGTTCTCTGCATAGAACTTCGCTCCTTCTTCTCCTTCATGAATGCTATGATTGGCAAGCTCTTCCATGGTGGACTCCTTCTTCGCCAATTCAAGCCTTTCCTTGATTCCAAAGTCAACTTGATAAGGGGAGCAGGATATCCAGATTTGGCACAGGCTATAGTTGACGACCTCGATTGCCTAGAGCATGAGCTTCAGATGTTTCGTGAGCTCCGAGATGCAGGCGCTTCCTCATTTATTGCTGCTGAGCTGGATACCCGCTTACAGTCACTGCGCGAGACTCAGATTCTTGCTGAGCTTGAGATTCAGATGCAGCGAGACCGAGTAGATCGAGTTGAGACCGGCCTTGCTACTAGATTATCTTCACTTGCCGAGCTCGACTTTTCCATTACCTCTTGCGAGACCAAGATAGACCGGCTCAGAAGAGAACTCCGCGAAGAAGAAGAGACCTTGGGTATTCTTCAGATGACGAAAGCACAGGATCAGCAAACCTGCACGGCTTTGTCTGATGAGTTGCAGTCCTTGAAGCAGAAGCTAGTCGAGACAGAGGAGACTGCTGCGAAGACTTCGACCGCCACCGAGGAGTCCATTAGAGCTGAACTTAGGCAAGCTTATGATGAGAAGCTGTCTAAGATCAGTCAGCAGATTTTTGGTCATAGTTTTGATGTATGATTTTGTTTGCTGAGTACTTTGACCTTTGATTCCTTTAGTGAAACTGGTTTTCATTTTTATCTTTATTATGATTCGTCATTCCGTTTGAAATGATTGACCATAATACTCATAGGATTTTTGGCAAACCCTCAGCCATCAACGGGTTTGATGAGCCTTTACCGACTACCGTTTGAGTCGGGCTAGCATGCGAATTGTTTAAATCCGTTCGCATGTAACGTTGCGCTCAGAGATTGAATTCTCTGAGACTTCGTGCTATGATGTCGAATACATAGACTTAGCCATTGTTACGGGAATAGGCTACCCGGAGACACGTGTTAGGTGTTGTCTTTAGGATTTTTGGCTAACCCCCAGCCTTCAACGGATTTGATTAGCCTTTACCGACTACCGTTTGAGTCGGGCTAGTATGCGGATTGTCTAAATCCGTTCCGTACATGACGTTGAGCTAAAAGAGTTAACTCTTTTAGTGCTACGACATTGAATACGTAGACTTCGTCTTTCTCCTATGAAAAGACTAACAGCAACGTGTATGAGACGTTGACTTAGGATTTTTAGCAAATCCTCAGCCTTTAACGGATTTGATGTGCTCTTACCGACTACCGTTTGAGTCGGGCTTACATACGGATTGTTTTAATCCGTTCCGCATGTGACGTTGCGCTAAAGGAATGAACTCCCTTAGACTTCGTGCTACAACTTAGAATATGTAGACTTTGCCATTGTTATGGGAATAGGCTACCCAGCAACGTGTATTAGACGTTGGCTTATCCCTACTTAGGCTTTGGGATAAAGGTCCCCAGAGTCAGGCTCTGGTATCCTTTTCTACGGATAAAGATCAAACCGGCGACGCGTGTTAGGCGTCGACATATCCTTTCTTAGGATTCAGGATAAAATTCCCCATGCGTGTGAGGCATGGATTTCGGTGTTATTAATAACAACCTGCCACAATGTTGAATATGCGGATGAGTGTTCTTTTTAACGGTTAAGAACTAACCGGCAGCGCGTGTTAGGCGCAAACTTATCCTTACTTAGGTTTCGGGATAAAATACCTAGGATGAATCCTAAATTGATAAATTTTGGAAAAAGGATCGATGTGGGAAGGAAGAATTTTATATTATATTCCCCAAACAAGGAAGGAAGAATTTTATATTCTATTCCTTGATTCTGGAAAGGAAGAATTTTATATTCTATTTCCAGTGCAAGAAAGAAACTAGAAGTGGGATCTCCACTCCGAGAATCTAGAAGACCTAGATAAACTTACCTTTTATAGGATTGGTTATCTGATCAGAAGATGAGTCCTTCGTTTATCGAAGTGAAATTTCAACTTTAGTTATGACCATGAGAAGGTTTAACCAAAGAGAAAAGAAAGGGAGTTCTTTCGTTTATCGAAAGGGGACTCCGAACTGAAAGTGGACCTCTTGTTCATGGAAAGAGTCAAGAGGCCCAGAAGAACATTTTTTTGTGGACTCACTGTCAATTGGACTTGATCAGTGAGGGATTTTGGTGGTGAAAATTAATTTGGGTTATCCTCTAGAATATTAAGCGTAATATTCTTCAAGGAACTTCCCGACAAATGAGTTGTCCTGAATGTACTAGGGATAATACTTTTTTCAAAAACTTCCTATTTATTGGCATTAATTGCCTGACACCCTCTAAAGAAATTAAGCGATAAGCGCCATTTGAATAGACTGTGTCTATTACAAACGGTCCTTCCCACTTAGGTTCGAATTTACCTTTCTTCTTTGAGTTGAGGATTATTGATCGGCGAGCAGCGAGGACCAGATCTCCTTCCTTAAAGCTTCTTTGGCGGACTCTTTTGTCAAAAGCCCTAGATATCCTGGCTTGGTAGAACTCGATGTGTTGTTGAGCTTCCAATCGCCTTTCATCCAACCTCTCGAGTTCTTCGAGACGTTTTTGATGCTGCTCTTCGGTCGTCATCTCCATTGCGAGAGCGATTCAAAGGGAGGGAATTTGAATCTCCAACGGTAGCACTGCTTCACATCCGTACACCAACGAATACGGGGTGGCTCCCGTAGGTGTACGTATGGTGGTGCGATAAGCCCAAAGCGCTTCGCCAAGTTTATCGTCCCAATCTCGCTTATTGGTTTTCACGAGTTTTGACAGGATCTTGATGATCGTCTTGTTGAAAGCCTCAGCTAATCCATTAGCGGCGGGATAATAAGCCGTTGACGAAACATCTTGAATCTTGAATTTGTCGCAGAATCTGACGAAAGCGTTGCTTATGAACTGCGGACCGTTGTCATGAATGATCCGTCTCGGCACGCCGTGTCGGTATATGACATGATGCTTGATGAAGTTGATGACGTTGTTCGTCTTCACTTCTTTAAGCGGAATTGCTTCAGCCCACTTTGAAAAGTAGTCGGTGATAGCAAGAATAAACCGATCGCCTTTGACTGAAGGGGAAAAATAGGGCCGACAATGTCCATACCCCATGTCTCGAATGGCCAGGATGTGGTTGACGTGTGTAACCGCTCCGGTGGTTGGTGCATATAATTCGCATGCACTTGACAGGCGTGACATTCTCGGGCGTACTCGATCGCATCACGTACCATTGTTGGCCAGAAATATCCCATTCTTCTGATTCGATCATAAAGTTTGGGACCGGGCTGATGTGCGCCACATTCTCCTTCGTGTGCTTCCTTAAGAACTTCTTTTGCTTCTTCGTTCGAAAGGCATCGGAGAAGCAAATCGTCATACCCCCGGTGATATAACGTACGGGTCTCGGTATTGTAAAAGAACCATGGTGCTCTTCGGCGAATAGATTCTCTTTCTTTTACATCCTCCGGTAAAATGCCATATTGGACGTAGTCAATGATGGGAAAGCGTCAATCTCGAGACTTAGACCCGATTTGGGTTGAGTTCACCTCTTTGGTGTTTACGTTTCTATCATCCTCCTCTTCGACCTCCATATCGTATATGGGTATGCAAAGTTGGTGTGATCTTACTGTGACTAGCAGTTCAGTTTCGGGCGGCTGCGCGAGTGATACTGCTAGTGCTGCCAGTGCATCTGCATAAGCGTTCTGGAGACGCGGGATGTATTCGATGTAAAATTCTTCAAAAGAATCTGCCATTCTGACGGCCTCCTGGTGGTACGGAATCAAATCTGGGTTTCTGACTTCATACTCTCCACGAACTTGGTTGACTATCAATTGAGAATCCCCAAAAGCTTCGAGATATTCGACCCCCAGCTCCTTGGCGAAACTGAGTCCAATGAGGAGCGCGTTGTACTCTGCTACGTTATTGGAACATGGATTCGTCAGTGAATAAGCTCGAGGCATAACATGCTTCCCTGGGGAAACTAAGACGACTCCAACTCCGGAGGAGACCTCGTGGGTTTCATCCGGCAAGTCATCATATACTTCAACCGTATCTGTTGTCGGGCTTGCCGCCAAAAGATCACAAATTGCTTGTCCTTTGACTGACTTCTGCTGTTTGAAGTGCAAATCATACTGGGACAAGAGAAGGGCCCACTTTGCCAACCGCCAATTCATCAAACCCGGTTGAATCATGAATACCCGTACCGGATTAACGTTAGCAATGACGTAAATCGTCTGGCCGACCAAGTAATGTCGCATCTTCTGTACTGCGAATACCAATGCGAGACATTCTTTCTCGATCATCGGATATCGAGACTCGGCGCCTATCAAGGTCCGACTTAGGTAATAAACTACCTGTTCGTGACCATTATCATCGTCTTGTGCTAATAAAGCACTTATCGAATGGTTCATCGCCTTGATGTAAATCAAGAACGGTTTACCTGATTTTGGTGCAACAAGAACAGGGGGATTCATCAGATATGTCTTGATATCTTCAAATGCTTTTTGGCAGGCGTCGTCCCAAACAAACGACACACCTTTCTTGTTTAGTTTAGAGAACGGCTGGCACTTCCCGGAAAGATTTGAAATGAACCTCCGGATGTAAGCTAAACGCCCTTGCAATCCTCTGAGTTCTCTTAGATTTCTCGGGGGCTGCAATTCATTTATCGCCTTCACCTTATCAGGGTCGATGTGTATACCTTTAGTGGTGACGACGAATCCAAGGAATTTTTCGCTGGACATTCCGAGGAAGGATTTTGTGGGATTCATTTTCAATTGATGACTCCGCATGAGATCAAACATCGTTTTCAAGTCTTTGATGTGATCTTCTTTGTTGCGGCTTTTTACCACTAAATCATCAATGTAGCATTCAACCATTTTCCTGAGATGTTTCTGGAAAATCTTAGTCATCGCTCGTTGGTATGTGGCACCTGCGTTCTTTAGACCGAAAGGCATCACCGTATAGCAGAAGATACCGAGAGGCGTTCTGAATACTGTATGCTTCTCGTCGTCTGGGTGCATCTTGATTTGATTGTACCCCAAAAAACCGTCCATGAAGGACATTCTCTCGAATCCGCATGTATTGTCGATAATGACATCCGTGATTGGGAGAGGAAAATCGTCTTTTGAACATGCTTCGTTCAGATTCCTGAAGTCGATGCAAATCCTGATTTTGTCATTCTTCTTCATAACGGGAACGATGTTAGCTAACCAGTCTGGATGTTGTTCCTCCTGGATAAATCCTGAGTCGATCAACTTCTTAACCTCTGCCTCGATGGCTTCCATAATCTGCGGACGAAACCGTCTTTGCTGTTGTTTGATAGGTTTGATATCTGGCTTGATGTCGAGGCGGTGCATTGCCACATTGGGGTCGAGTCCTGGCATGTCTTCGTAGTTCCAGGCGAAGACATCAATGTATTCCCTGATCAAGGTAATTAATTCCTCCTTCTCATCTGGGGGAAGACTACCACTGATGAATATGGGCTTTGGATTGGCCTCATCGCCCATATTAATCTGGACTACTTCGTCTTCGGTGGGTGGCTCTCTCTGTTCGAACCTATCACCATACTGCATGTTTAGGTGATGAACCCATGGGTCCTCCCACGTTAGCATTTGATCGTCATACTCCATCGTAGATGGATCAGCTGTAGTCATGTTCGACATTAAGGTCTTGAACATTTCTCCCAGACTTGTGTCGGAATCCTCAGCTGAAGAATCTGGCAAGTACCCATCCTTAGCTTTGTTAGCAATTTGATCGATGATTTGCTAACCATATTCGTCATCTGATGAAACATAGCCTAAGCCTCTCTTGTGACGGTAATAGTCCTCTGATTTCCCCTTTGGTACATATGCCGCCTTGACTGGGATACGTGAACCTCGATCAAAGTATAAACCTTCTCCGAGTGTGAAGTCGTACCCTTGTTTTTCCATGAGCATGCGCGCTTCCGGACTATACTTAGATAAGTGTAGACCATATTTGTCATCATCCTCATCTTCTCTTAGGAAATGATCTGGCAACGGAAGATTCTCCCCTTTACCGTAAATCACTTCTTTTTGTCCCCCTATTTTGGCAGGAATAATTCGGGTTGTTCCGAAAGAATGCTGGAGACGTTTCTTCGTTACATAAGACGATCGGAGCGGCATACATAAATCAGGATTATCGTATAATCCCTTTATCGCATCATCAAGAGACAAGGAGTACTCTAAATCATGATTTATTTCAATATCGGCAAGTTGCCAGTTACAACCGCCATCTGACGATTGCTCATCGTCAAGATTGATTACAAAGGGTACAATATCATTTAAAACAAAACCGCCATTGTAATCGAATCCGACCTCGGAATCAGTTTCTTCTCCGCTGTCCGTGCCCTGGATCGATGGTTCCGTATCGGATTCGTTACCATAAAGGAGAGAATCTGTGAAGTAATTCTCATACCCTTTGAATGGTTGCTTATCCGCGACCACCGTCCTAACCCTTCCATCAGTGTCGACATATTTCAAACACTGATGTAGAGTGGAGGGAACTATAACATTACTATGGATCCAAGGCTGACCCAATAGTAAGTTATAGGATGTCTCAGCATCAATCACGTAGCATGTGACCTCCGTCTTTAGATCACCCATTTGGCACTTTATCCGGATCTTACCCAAAGTCCTTGACCCGCTGGTGTTGAATCCGTAAATGACCGTACCTGTAGATGCCAACTTGCTGACTGGAATGCCAAGGCTATGCATTAGGCGAAGCGGCATAATACTCACAGCGGAACCCGGATCCACTTGGATTCGGTTGACTTCGCTGGAGCCAATGTACCCGACGAAGTACAGGGGCCGATCATGGTTTGAATTCTTCGTCTGCATGTCCTCTTTGGTGAAGGTGATGCAGGGAATGTTTTAGCTGCCACATTGCACTGTTGAGCTAAAAGTTCCAATTCTTCAGGGGCCGGCTTGATCCGTGTGAGGAATGCTTCTGAATCAGCCAAGGCCTCCTGCAAGGCTTCTCTAGTCTCCTTAGATAGCCGCAGCAACTCATATAGAGTTATCCGTGCCGGAATATTAGCTAACTGGGCCATAATGTCGAAGACGCGCAGAGTCTTTGAACTTTCCGGTTTATCTTTGCCAATCGGACGACTGAAACGAGACTGCTTCGGATTTGGAACCTCCTCGGGCCTCTTTTCTTTTTGTTTATCTGCCGACTGTCGTCGAACCTCCTTAACCGGTTTAGGGACCGTAATCACCCCCAGCTCTGTGAGAGTCTTGGCTGGTCCCCGTTTTGTCACCCTCTGCTCAGCTAATTGATCGCCAGGAGATGGATATTTGAAGTGATATTCGTTTCCACTCCGGGTCGTAAAGACCTCCTGTTCTTCGTCGGAAAGTGGGAAAGCGGGGATTCTTT
>BQKN01055229.1:35961-66707 GCA_022839385.1 Asparagus kiusianus | reverse complement strand
TATGGTGATTCTCAGCTCATTGTAAATCAAGTCCGAGGGGAATACGAAGTACGTCATGAGGACTTAATCCCATACTACTTCGCAGTGCTGAAGCAAGCTAAGCAGTTCGAGGGATTCTTTATCGAATACATTCCACGAGCCCAGAACGCTTACGCAGATGCTTTGGCTTCATTAGCGACCTCGTTGGCATTACCACCAGGAACCGAAACGACAATCCCAGTCTCAGGACGTGAACTATACTCCTCCAAGATTCCTAAGGAGGAAAGCTCAGACAAGACAATGACGGAGGAAGTCTGTACGACCTCTATAGAATTCGAGTCTAGAGATTGGCGATTTCCATATGTTGACTATGTCTTATACGGAATCTTGCCTGACGACCCCAAGGAAGCGGCCGGCATCAAACGAAAGGCCCTCCGATTCTATTACAATACAGTCACTCAGACCCTGTATCGTAAATCCCATGACGGTATTTTGCTCCGATGTCTTTCTCAAAAGGAAGCAAAAGAGGCCCTCAAGGAAGCTCATGAAGGGATGTGCGGAGCTCATCAGCCCGGAGCTAAATTAGGGGATCGCCTCCGACGAATTGGCTATTACTGGCCAAAGATGTTCTCAGACGCGGTTGACTACGCTAAACGTTGTCACGCGTGCCAAATTCATGGGGATTTCATCCACCAAGCACCTGGGAACTTACATCCCACATTTGCATCATGGCCATTTGAAGAATGGGGCATGGATATCGTAGGTCCAATTTCTCCTCCGACTTCTAAAGGACATCGGTTCATCCTGGCTGTGACCGATTATTTCTCCAAGTGGGCGGAGGCAATCCCGTTGAAAGAAGTCAAAACTTCCAACGTAATCAAATTCATCAAACACCATGTTGTCTACCGTTTTGGAGTCCCGAGGCGGATAGTTCATGACAACGGGACACAATTCGTCAGTTTTGGGTTCCAGAGGTTTTGTGACAAGTTCAGAATCCAGAGCGTTGCATCTACGGCATATTATCCACCGGCGAATGGTCTTGCAGAAGCCTTCAACAAAACTATTGTGAAACTTCTCAAGAAATTTGTCTCCAAGAGTAGACGCGATTGGGATGAAAGACTCGACGAATGTTTGTGGGCTTACCGCACAACGGTAAGGACCCCTACAAGAGCTACACCATTCTCGCTGGTATATGGCTGTGAAGCCGTATTACCACTAGAGATTCAGATTCCTTCTCTGAGAGTCGCTATCACGACGGGGCTAACAGAAGAAGAAAAGCATCAACGGCGCCTGCAAGAACTTGAAACCCTAGACGACAAGCGACTTCAAGCTAAGCAGCAGATCGAACTATATCAAGCTCGGATTTCCAAAGCCTATAATAAAAAGGTTAAGGAACGAACTTTCAAGAAAGGCGATTTGGTCTTGGCCAACAGACGACCCATGGTGATGACACACAAAACCAAAGGGAAGTTCAATCCTAAATGGGAAGGGCCCTTCGTAATAGACTCAGTTTATTCGAACGGAGCATATCGCCTTATCAATCAACAAGGAGACAGGCTCATGATGCCAATCAATGGGAAATTCTTAAAGAGATATTTCCCGTGAATCATGTAGCCCCCTAATCCCCAGCCAGATCAGGCTGGGGGTTGCCTATTTATAGTGTAACTCTATTTTGTATCTCGTCAAGTTAACACTACACCTCTGACGATTGAAATTTTCTGGAATTACTCCAAGTAATAATAAAGAGAATTTCGTTCTTTTCAGTTAACACTATATTTATAGCATTTGCATTACTTTTTCACTGTCTTGAATTATATTTCAACAAAAGTGATAATGCAAAAACAAAACGGTATCATTTTCATTCAACATTGTTAACTCCAATACAAAGTGATGATGAGCAAAATGAAAATGATACAGAGATCCCTTAATAAAAGAAAAAGGGGTACAAGACTTAAGCATCAGGTTTCATCAACTTGAGAGATTTCAGCCTGGATTTGAAGGCAGAGAGTTTCTTTTCATGAGTCACCCTGACTCGTTCTTGGATCTCTCTCCTGAGCTTAGCTTCGATAGGTTCGGCAGCAACAATGTCTTTACGAATCTTCTCGGCCGCGTGGAGCGTACGGCAAAAGTCAGTGTAGATACGATCGCCTTGAAGCCCTAACTCTTTTCGAGCGTCTTCGTATTAAGCCAACTGAGTTTTCTTCTGGTCTAACTCCGCCTCCAAGCGAGCAATGTCTTTTTCAGTGGCACGAATAGCAGAAACAACACCTTTGGTATCGGTATAGGCCCGGGTATGCTGCCTCCGTAAGAGAGATATGCGTGCCTTCTTATCAGACAAGTCCTTGCAAAGGTCTTCTCGACGATGCGACTTGGAGATCATGGCCAAAGAAAGAGCGGGTTCCACTTCAGAGTCTGGATTGGTGTGCTGTAATTTTTTAAAAGCTGCCAGCTCTGTCTTCAAGAGAGCAACTCCTCCCTTGCAGTGCTCAGTCCATGACACATCTCCCTTAGCCTCGATTTTATCCAAACACTTGGTCAAGATGGGCTCACAGTCTTCAAAAGAAGCACCATCAAGACGGACTAGATCAGCAGTCATTTGTATCCAGTACTCCAATTCCTCGATCAGTTTCTTCAAAGCTCTTGAGCGTGGAGGAGGAATGGTTGGATAGATTGGACCTGCATCTTCTTCATGGACAGATGACTCAGCGAGTTCAGAAGAAGAATCCTCGTACATACTTTGGTCCCGGGAAGAAAAAGAAGATGCGGATTCAGAACTCCCAACAGACAGTATTTCCTCGATTTTAGTTTCTTCAGGAATAGGAGGAATTGATCGAAGCATCTCTTCCTCTCCACCGGTTAAGTGCGCGACAGGCGCAGATTTCATTGCGTCACCCATCAATTTGGCCTTCTTTGAATTTTTGGCTACGACAGGCAGTCGTTCACGTACCCTCCTGTCATACTCGCCCTGTTCAGCAGCAGAAAGAGCCTTCTTACCCGATCTCAAAAGACGAGGTTCAGAAACAGGCACTTCTGGAATTGACTTTTCTTCGGAAGAGTCAGCAATCGGTGTTTCTTCTTCGATCTCCATAGGAGCTTCTTCTTTGGGAGGTTCGACGGCGGACAAATTCCTAATGGCTTCAATAGCTCCGGACACTTCTTGTTCGCAGGATAAATATTCTTCTACCCCCGGCAAACGAGTACTGGAAGAACGACTCCTCGAACGATACAATTCCCGAATCTCATTTATGCAGGAGGTATGAATATCATACCCCGTGACTTGGGAAACTTCTTCATACCAGCTGCAGAAATCGGCAACAGTAGAGCAGCCAGGCGGCGAATTGGGTAAAGTGAATTGCGCATGGGTTCCCCCGGCGGAAAAGAAGTACCATGCACGAGCTCCTTCATATAAATTCCCAACTTGAGCCAAGGCCGGGTTGGGATTGCCAACATAAAGCTGGTCATATCCAAATTGCCTAGCGAATCGAGAAGGCACATAAGGCTCAATAAAGCACTTCTCCCGCAAGCGGAAGACCAGGTAGCCCAACCTGATCATAAGAAGCCAGTTGAATGTGCCTTCTTCCAAAGAAGACGAGCCCTCAAAAAGCAAGTCCAGGAAGCGGGCATCCTTCACGTCAGCTCCGTCAAAATTAGGAGCACAACAGAGCATCCGGTAATTATCTTTCCGAGATAAGAGTTGTCGAGCCCTGACTATGTAAGAATGAGTCCACGTGGCCGACTCTAATCTCTGTATGAAGGGGATGTAAGCATCAGCACTCTCCGATACTCCCGTCATCAAGGAGGGGCAATGCAGCACGAACCAGGCCACCAAGTACGTATACGGCACTGGTATGCGTGGCTGGGGGTTCTTCCCGGCTTTTTTCTTCCTGGCAACCTTAACCGTCGAGGCACCGAGCAGATCGGAGGTCAACATCCTTAGGCCGTTTTGAATGCAGCCGACCATGGCAGTGAGGAGGCTCACGGGTCTCCCATGTGCTAGCAAAACAGCTGGATATACAACCTCAGCCAAGATCGCTTCCATTGGTCTTGACGGCACTACACACCGTTTCAACCAAACCATAAAGAAGCCTGCAAGTAGAGCCATATCAGAAATAGGAATTGCAGCCTGGTGGTGGAAATTTTCAAACTCAACACCAGCCTCAAAATCCTCTTCTACATGCTCTGTTTTGTAGATGGCGTTAGAAGCCTTAATCCGAGCTTTGGCCTCTTTGGGAGAGATGGCTGCAACACGAGACACGGCTACATCTTTCCGGTTTAAATTCTGAAAGAGGTATTCCGCCCATACGGTATGCATAATGCCCCCTCCACGCATCCCAAAGACTTGAGCACAGATGTGGAAGTGGCACATCAACTCCCAGAAAGTAGCATAAATTTCTGGGTGCGCCAACCTCAGTCGGGAAAGCTCTTCGGTAGTGGGAATGAACTCCTCATAGGGTGTTTTTCCAAGTGGCAATCCCGACACTGCTTGCATCTCATGGAGAGCAAAACCTAACTCTCCTGCAGGTGTGAAAAATGTGCAACTGTCCGGGTTATATTTCTCCAACATAGCGAAGAAATTATGGAAGCTCTGCACGACTCCCCGTCGAGTAGCTAACACGGGAATTGTGAGACCCGATTGAGTGAGTGACTCCTTAAGCTCCTCAAGAACAAAGTCAATCATACGGGTCCACCAACCTCCTTCTCCGGAACAAACCCATCCAGGGGATCTGAACGCTTGGGTAGAAAATTCACCCTGAGCCATAAGGAATTGGCGAATAAAGATGTTCGCTGGGCGTGGCATCTCCTGAACCAGCTCCTTCTTCTCAAACAAACCAGGTCTCAATCCCTTGAGCTGCCCTCCGATTTGTGTACGAGCCCGTTGACCAGATCCGAACGACACATTTTCCTTCTCTTTGACTATGTCAAAAGTCAGACCCCGACGGTGGCTTGCATTCAAAAAGTGGGAGAGGGGATACATCCTCTTCATGTTTGGAAGGAAGAAGTAACGATTGTCAACTTTCCGCAACAGCTTCGAATCTTCTACGTGTACGAGGTGATCATCGATAGATATGCGATCTCCGAATAGGAACGCCGGTTTGAGAAACTGGGCATGACCTGTAGGGGTCTCCATGTCCAAATCAGTAATCAAAACTCTAAGAGTTGAACATCGAGGAGATCTAATCATGTCCATTCTCTCGAAGTCAGCAAAAGTGCAAAGCGGAACTGTGTTTTGAAGACTGAAAGTTTCATTTGCATCAAGACCGCCAATATACCTAAAATGATGTTCTTGCGAAAGCGGCACATTTGGAAGAAGCACTGCACAATCAAAAGCAGATGTTAATGAGCTATCGACATAAAGAGGAAACCCAAAGCAAAGGGTTAAAGTCTCATGTCAAATCTTCAACGCGAGGGTCGAGCCCCGCGTCAGAAATCTCCAACGCGAGGGTCGAGCCCCGCGTCAGAATTCTCAAACGCAAGGGTCGAATCTCGTGTTAAAAAATTGGAACGCGAGGGTAGGACCCAAAGGGGATCCCAGTCCCGCGTTTTCATCCAGTTAGAACGAGTCATCTTCCTCGTTATCAAGAACCCATTTAGGGTTTTCAGAAAACTTGCCAAAGCAAGTTCTTTTAGTCGGCACTTACCACGACAGGGAAGTTCCTGTGACGACGGGGATGACGACGACGTCCTAGCACGATCAGGAACACCGCCGGCGCCCTCAACCGACGGTGTTTCGGAAGTCGCTCCGGCGACTTTCTTGGAGCTTGAACCCATCCTCCGTGGCGCCATCAGCACAGTGGATCGGAGGAGGTGTTTTCGAACGAAGAAGACGAAGTTCGTCGGAGATCTTGCCGAAGTCAAACGAGATTTCTCGTTCTTGGAAATAGCCAAAATTTTGAGAGTCAAGTGACTCTTGACATGACCACTCAGGTCTATTTATAACAGCCGTCAAGCTGTTGAGATGGTACGGGATTCTAGGGAAGAATCCCAATCATTTTCAAAACGCGGAGCCCACTATCGCGTTCGAATTTCAATGGGGCAAGGCCCAATCCCGCGTCACTAAGGCCTGAACCTCGTGTTCCAAATCTTAAACGCAAAGGTCACCTTAGCGTTATAACTCTTCGATACTTAGCCTCTAAGTTCATGGGTTCTTTTTAACAGAGTGCGTTCAAAACTCTGTATCTCCTCAACCCATCAGGTTAATATTACACCTCAGATGGTCATCGTCCTAACAGAGATTGAATTTAGTTATTATCACCACCAATATAACTATAATTCCTCTGTTAAAGTCCACTTATCGATTCTCATTAACAGAACGATAAGTCCTCAAAATCACTCAGATTATTGTCAATTTATTAGCTCTTTCCAACAGGGCAATAAATAACCAGTTTATCAGCTCTTCTCAGTGGGGTAATAAAAGTACTCAAGATCTTGTTCAAATCCTTAGTATCACAATTCATCACTCCGATGGTAAAAATAATACTTAGTGATTTTCCCCAGCAAGATATAAAAGGATTTTATCCCCGCAGATGTCACGTTAAAACCACACCTCTGACAAAATCAACTTATCGACTCTCCCCCAATAGAGCGATAAGTCCTCAAAATTGCCCCGATCGCAATTTCTTTCCTGTCACGTTAAAACCACACCTCTGACAAAATCAACTTATCGACTCTTCCCAATAGAGCGATAAGCCCTCAAAATTGCCCTGATCGCAATTTCTTTCCTGTCACGTTAAAATCACACCTCTGACAAATATCAACTTATCGTCTCTCTTCAATAGAGCGATAAGCCTTCAAAATTGCCCCGATCGTAATTTCTTTCCTGTCACGTTAAAATCACACCTCTGACAAATATCAACTTATCGTCTCTCTTCAATAGAGCGATAAGTCCTCAAAATTGCTCAGATCGCAAAATCAACTTATCGACTCTCTTCAATAGAGCGATAAGCTCTCAAAATTGCCCTGATCACAATATTCCCCTTATCAAGTCAGAATTATATTTCTGACACTCATGGACTTCTTTCAGTGTTTAACACCAAAATAACACAGGAAGGGTTCTGTTTTGCAACTCGATTCTGGGAGAATAATCAAGCATTTATCCCCAGCAGTTAAAAATTTTCTAGAGTTATTTTATGATAGAAAATTTCTGAGTATTCTTTGTAATTTGTTGTTTAAAGTCAAAACATGATAAATGCAAAGAGCACTAAAAGATCAGTATCACTTTTTATTCAAATGCCAAAAGAAAGTGATACAAGACAAACGTGTTCTCATCAGAAGAACATTACAAAAAAAAACCAAGTTCACTCATGCATCAAATCAAAAGTTGCGAGTTGAGTCTTGAGCTCGGCCAATTCTTTCTCGTGATCAGCCCGCACCATAGCTTCAGCCTTGGCTCGGAGTTCATCCGCACTTGGTACGATGATGGCCGCCACCTTGTTCCTGGCCTCCTCTAGGGCTAAAGCCTGCGAATGATATTCCAAAGCACCATTAGCATCCTGGGTACTGAGGATATTGACAACATTTTCTTCGCGAGAGACTTCAGCCTTTAAGCGCAAGACTTCAGCCTCAGCTTCGACAAGTCTATCACGGAGCGAGTTCAGAGAAGTAGTCGAGCGTTCTAGTTCCTCTCGCTTCTGAATGTTACGTTCACGAAGCTCCGCGACTTGGCGCTCCTTCTCAGTTAAGTCCCGTTCCAGCGATTCCCGTTGTATCACTTCGGCAATTTGAAGATTAGCCAGAGTTGATACAATTTGTGGCTGGAGGTCGCTATGACCCATGGTCTCCAAACGTTGTAATTTCTCCTCCAAACGGAGGATGACTTCTGAGCAGCGCTCGAACCATTGAGGCTCGCCCACACACCTGACCCCGTTCAAGCCCACTTCCAGAAGAGGTCGAAAGGAATTCAAAGTCCCTTGACCATTCATCAGGGACTTAACCACCATCTTCGCAAGAGTGTTTAGATACACCAAAGATACCTGAAGGAACTCAGGTGCATTAGCAAGCCTGACGATCGCATCTGAAGATACTCCTTCAGCGGCTGAGGTTGGTGCGTTAAGACGATGGCTGGTAGGCGATCCCGGTGCCGAAGCTGCAGAAGCAATCGAAATATTCAATTGTGAAGGGCTTGAGGTCAAGGCCATCAATGCCTTCGCTTGAGATGAGCTGGGCCCAGCCTCTGTTGGAGTGAGCGAGATCTTCATCACCGCTTTAGGTGAAGTGACCACCACAGAAGAGTCATGTAAGGTTTGCTCCGGCAAAGGAGCCGATACCTGCACGACCGGCTGTTCCAGAGGAGAAGTCGTAGCGGTAGTTTCAGGTAACGCCACAGACGAAACAAGGGTCTCGGGCAATGCTGTAGGCAAAGCAGTTGCCGCAGGGGAGCCAGGTGTATGTTGCTCTCTTGCAGGAGCCGATGCCGGCACAGGATCTTGCTCTAAAGAAGCAGCCGAAGTAGTCCCAGGGGTTGGCGAACCTGCACGAAAAAACGGTCGGAATGCGGAAAAAGCGTGCGGGATAAGTCGAAACAAACTAAGCTTACCGGTGAGATAAAAAGGCGTATAACCAGATGCCTTATCAGACTGAGCCTTGGGAGCGTCATCAAAAATGGTTACATCATCCATTGAATCATGCTCCTCATCTTCTACATCATCACCTGGCACGTTGCCAACTTCAGCACCCTCATCATCTTTTTCTTCGTCAGCTTCACCAACGATCGAGGAGCCTTCATAATCAACTCGTTCCTCATCATCTTGAGCAGCTGAAGATCCAGGAAGACTTGTGCCAACAGCTGGTTTATTCATAAGTCCTGTTGTAGGACTAAGAATTAAGTCACCGGCTTGCGACATTAAGGCAGAAGGGGAAGGAGATGGATTCTCTTCGACATCCCTCTGCTCCAAGATTGGAGACTCAGGGAGGTCCATCATTGGGGCGGATTCTGCATCTGCAGCCATTAATTTATCCTCTTCGTCCTCGGGAGGATGATAAGAAGAGGCACCGCCTGAAAGGGCTGGCCCCTGAGAACGAAGCCCGGTTCTTCTTGGTAGGCCCACCACAGACGATTCCTGTGGCCCTTCATCTACAGCAGCCCGGATGGCCTCAGCCATTAACTTGGGTTTTTGTTGGCCTCTGGGAGGAGAATCAACCCGTAGTTTCCGGCGAATCTGCTTATCATACTTGCCGGCTTCATCTGCAGAAAGTTTTCTTTTCCCCGATGCTCTCGTAGTGGGAGGCTCAACCACATGTTGTTCCTCCCTGGGAGCAGGTTCGGCCGTTTGCTCCTCTTCCTGTTCAGCAGGCTGGTTCTCAACGGCTAAGAACTCATCAATCCCTCTTAAGCGGGATGTCTTTGACCCCCTCCTTAAAAAATACATGTGCCTAATGTCTTTCAGGCACGATGAATTTATGTTATAATTAGGAATCTGAGACGCTGCGTGATACCAATTACAGAAGCTTATGGAGGTGTAGGAGTTGGCAGTTTTGTGAGGAAGCCTGAAAACGGCCTTGGTACAACCCGCTACAAAATAATACCAGGCCCTGGCTCCTTCATACAAATTGCCCACAACTGATAGCTGAGGGCGAGGGTTCCCGACGTACACTTGGTCGTACCCAAATTGCCGAGCAAATCTATAAGGTTGGTAGGGCTCGACGAAGCAATTGACGCCTTGCCGGAAGACTAAGTAGCCTGGTCTAATGGAGAGAAGCCAATGAAAAACACCTCCGTTTAGCTGAGTGAATCCATTGGGGCCTGCTACGTCTTGATATTCCGCACCATAGATACCACCCTCAAAATCAGGGAAACATCGGTAGATATGGAAGTTGGTATCTCGCGCCAAGATTTGGCGAATCCTAACCATGTATCCCCCTTCCCATTTCGCAGACTCTAATCTCTGCACGAATGGGATGAATGAATCTCCTGGGGCAGAGGCTGCACTCATCAACGAAGGGCAGTGTAACACGTACCAAGCCATTAAATAAGTATATGGCATTGGCACTCTAGGATTGGGAGTCTTGAAAGCCTGGCGACCCTCGGACTCCACCTCTGTGGTTTCAATGAAGTCCGAAGTCAACTCCCGCAATCCGAATTGTAGACAACCCACCATAGCACTGAGGAGGCTCACAGGCCTCCCATGGGCTAGAAGTACGGCGGGGTAGATCACCTCAACAGCGAGAGCATCGATCGGCCTAGTAGGGACGACGCACCGCTTGAGCCACAGCATCAAATACCCAGCCAAAAGCGCCGTATCAGAGATAGGGAGCAGAGCTTGGTAATGGAAACTCTCGAATTCTGTGTGGGCCGGAAAAACATCTTCCTTGGCCTCATTTGTGTAGTGGGAGGTAGCATCGTCAATCCTAGTCTGAACCTCCTCTAAAGTGCTTGCAGGCAATCGGGTCACTAAACCTCCCTTATTGCCCAAGTTCTGGAATAGATATTCCGCCCAAGACACCTGTTTAATGCCGCTCCCGCGGGCCCCCGTCAGCTGCATGCAGATGTGGAAGTGACACATGACTTCCCATAAGGTGGCATAAATTTCAGGGCTGGCCTTCTTTAAAAGTTGGAGTTCCGCCGACCCCGGAACAAATTCCTCATACGGCAAATCTCCAAGAAGAAGACCCGAGACTTCGTGCATTTCGTGAAGAGCGAAGCCTAACTCCCCCACAGGAGTGAAGAAAGTGCAAGTATCGGGGTTATACTTCTCCAGTATAGAGAAGAAGTGAAAGTGGCTCTGGACCATTCCAAATTTAGTAGCCCGCACAGGAACTTTCAAACCAGCCTGGGAGAGAGGCGCATCCAACTCGTCCAGAACGAACTTGGTCATCCGGGTCCACCACCCGGATACTGGAGAATGAACCCAGCCAGGAGTTCTGAATCCTTGCGAGGGAAATTCCCCTCTCCTCTCTACAAACCTCCTAACAAAAGTCCTCGCGGGACTAGCCACCTCGCCAAGGGGATATTCCTTAGCAAATAAACCTGGTCGTAAAGCAGTCACCTGTCGACCATAACCTGCCGAGCGGACCCCGTGGAAAGTCAAATTTCCAAGAGCAACCCCATCTTGATCCTTAACCAAGGGCCAATCCATGTGCCTCGGGACGGATGCACACTGGAAATAAGATATGGGGAACATTCTCTCCATATTGGGCAAGAAAAGGTTGCGGTCTCCAACTTTCCGCAACCACTTATAATTCCCGTCATAAGCAGTGTCGGTGTCAAAGTCAACGAAGTCCCCGAAAAGGTATCCCGGTTTGGATATTGGCTTACGGTTCGTGTGTTCAAACTTAGCGTCCGTAACCAATGTCCTAAGAGTTTCGGGAGAAGCTTTCGTGACTAACTCCGCGCGACTCTTATCCTTAATTTTGAAGACTGAGAGTTCTTGGCGCGAGTTGAATGTCATATTCATGTCCACGCCACCTTCATGTCCGAAATGGTGGCGAAAAAGAAGTGGTTCGCTGGTATGACGCACTGCAAAACGAAGAAAAAAAATCAGCTAAGTCAAAAGCAAAGCTCAGACGCGAAGGTCGAAACCCGCGTCAACTAAGTCAGACGCGAAGATCGAACCTCGCGTCAGAAAAGTTAGACGCGAAGGTCGACACCCGCGTCAACTAAGTTCAGACGCGAAGATCGAACCTCGCGTCAGAAAAGTCAAACGCGAAGGTTGAACCTCGCGTCAGAAAAGTCAAACGCGAAGGTCGAACCTCGCGTCAGAAAATTCAGACACGTAGGTCGACCCTCGCGTCAGAAATACCAAACGACGGAGTCCAGCCCCGCGTCATCTGAAACGAGTTTCCTCGTTAGGTCCAAAAACCAAAACTTGCCGATGCAAGTTCAACGACCACGAAGGCCATACTTACCACCGATCAAAGGAAGGTGAGGCGGCATGTTCGCCTGAACGGCAGCGCCGCCGACCGGCGCTGATGATGCCAACTCTCGAGCCGCAGCGGCGTCAGATCGGGAAGAACGAGGGGCGTCGGATTTCTTGGGTGCCATGAGATCTCGTCGGAGGAGATGAACAGTTCTTCGCCGGGAGAGAGAACGAAGATTTTCGTTGGAATTTTAAAGAGAGTCGAATGACTCTAATTTGACCTAAAGCGGTCTATTTATAGACAGCTGGACAGGCTGTCAAATCCTAACGAACAGGATTCGAGATCAGAATCCCGCCCGAACCGACCCTCGCGTTCGGGTCGGTTGAAATTCCCAAACGCTGGGCTCACCCACGCGTTCCAATTCTCAAATGCATAATTTGTTTATGCATTGGATTATTATGATGGCAGCTCTTCAACTACCAAGGCTATGACACGGCCCCAGGTAAATAAGAGCTAGCAGCAATCATCAAGGCGACCAAAGCCGAGAAGAAATTGGTGACTCCGCAGGGGAGTCTATCGAGAGACACAAACAGATTATAGTCAACAACATTGAAATCATCTTGCTCGATCAGACAGAGTGAGCAATCAATTCACAAGACTTTGGGGTCCAAAGTATTCCGAAAATTCGTCCCAGTCAACCGCGAACTTTCAAAAACTTTGGAGGGGGTTCTGTAGGCTGTCTAAAAATCACAGTGGATAGCTGATTAAAACAAGCCCCTACGATAGAGGTCACCATCAAATGACTTTCAAATCACCGCAAACACAACCTCATTTCTGAGATGATTGATCTTGATGGCTGCGACAACAGCATGACTAATAGAGATGCTGATGAGCAGTGTAATGATTTTAGAAATAAAAGGTTGGACTTAGTTAGTGAGTTGCTTGGTAGAGAGTTGTGGGCAAATATTCGTCTAAAAGACACTATGGATGTTGATTCCCGTCTAAGCTCCTACAACGGAAGCTATAATCAAATAGTTTTCAGGTCGATAAGCGAAGAAACTGTAAATGGAGGACTTTTCACATAGATCGAGAAGAGTTACAATTCGACGACACTTCCGACAACTGATGGAAACTCTATTCAGCAGTCTTCACAATCTACAGTGAAGGTTACAATTTGACGACTTTCACACTCCACAACAGCTAAAGCGAGGATTACAGAACAACGGTCTTTGCAATATCTTACAGAAGAGGTCACAAGTCAACAAGCTTCTTCTAAAACGCGAAAGTCATCCCCGTGTCACAAGTATGGAAGTGCAGGCGACCCCCGCGTTTCCAAGACACAACTCAACGTGAGCGACCCTCGCGTTCGTAAGGGTTCAACTCACACCGACCCCCGCGTCACCAAGCAGGCAACAAGCCAAAACGCGAGCGACCCTCGCGTTCATCAATGTTCAGCTAACACCGACCCTCGCGTCACGATTCTAAGACACGAAGTTGGGTTCTGAACGCCAGAGTAGGCGTTTGACTTGTTCAAACACAAGTCGAACGGTTCCAGAACCGTTTATCCCACGTTCTGAGGGATTTTCGCCCACGTAGGAGCGGATATAGGGGTCAGTTACAACCCCTTATCCCCCTATAAAAGCTCAACAAACTCGAGAGAGTGGGAGGCTGGCTCTTTGAAAACGGAAGGGTGAGTAGGTTGGATTTTAGAGATAAAAACCGCACAGGTTGGAGATTTAGCAGCAACGAAATCCTTGGAGATAGGATTTTTGAATCGATCTCAGGAGATCAGAGCCGAAAGGATTCTTCAACAACGGATGCAGCTTGATCATTAACCGAATTTTCGGTTCTAACAACTCTATCTACAGAGTTTTAACTCGTTCAGAGTTCTTAAACTCATTAAAGAGTTACGTATAAAACTTCCTACAGAAGTTCATCGTTCCCACGAGATAAGAGACGGTCGGATCGTCAACGGAGAGCAAGTTCGACGCTATCAATCGAAGGAAGCACTCCATCGCTACCAAGAAGAACCCAGTTTTAAACAAAGGGGAAGAACCAACTTCGTTCTCCTCTCTTTTGTAATCAAGTTGTAATCGAGATCAAAGGAATCAATTCAAATTTTCTTTTATCTTCCTTATTGCAATTTTCCTACATACAAGGGGGAGCTTTCTCTCTCTTAATTCTTTTGTCCCCTTTTTTGATGTTGCTAAAGGGGGAAAAATATTGTGAGTATATTCTTTTTTGTTTATATGCATGTGAATTATAATTTATATATTCATTTCCTTTCATGCATATATCCTTTTTGTAAATTATTTGTCATCATCAAAAAGGGTGAGATTGTTGGCCTTCTTGTTTTGATGATGTTTAACAAACAATTTACTTCTAATATTGTTTGTCTAGTGTTTGTGTTTTTATATTTATTCTAGGCAAACAACGAGTTGGAGGATGGATGGAATAGCGTTTCAACGATGATATCAAACGGATGTTGGTGGAATTGTGGAGTGAAGCAACGTACAATTCAAGTTAAAGATCAAGTTCAGCTTCATCCGCAAAGTGTACCAAGTCAAGCTTAATTGAAGATCAAGATTGCTTGGGTAATGTAGTTTAGGATTTATATTATGTGTGTTAAGTACGTTAAGCTCAATATCTATACACACACATTTATTGGTTTCTTCGTATATATATAGTTATATATATATACATAAGTCTTGTTTTCTATGCATATATATAGTTATATATATACATACAAGTTTTGGTTTTCATCTTTATAAATATGAAATCACATGTTTCATATTTACTATTGTGTTTTCGTACATATTGCATAGAATATGCAATTTTGTGAAAATATTGTATTCTTAGTTTTTGGACTTAACAATAATCATATACATATTTTATTAAGTCTATATAATCATTGTGCAAAGTTTCAAAACATGGTTTAGCCTAAATGTCAAAATTCACATGTTTACATTTTCGTGTTTTGGACTATTTTTGCAAAATGATGATTTTTCATAAATGGGAAATGCAATTTGGAAAGTCTTTTTGTAACATGTTCATTTACATGTATATATACATTTCCCAAAGTTTCATTATTTTTGGACTTTATTTGTTATTTTTAACATATTTTCAAAAGTCTCAAAAATCTGTTTATAAACCTGTTTTTCCTGAGTATCTGTTCGTGGTCGACCGCCACGGTCGACCGCCAAGAGTTCAGAACTCAGAACAGCTTTAGTTGGCTCGCGGTCGACCGTGAAGGTCGACCGTAGCGAGTCCAGAGACTTTCGCGGTCGACCGTCGCGGTCGACCATCGCTTGTCCAGAGCCCATATCTGATTTCTTTGTTGCTCGCGGTCGACTGCAGCGGTAGACCGCCGATATGACCGTTGGACTCCAACAGCTATTTCCTGAGCTGTTTATCTGGGGCTGTTTTTGTCATTTACTTGGGGTTTTTACTAAAGTTTTAAGTGGGTATAAATACCCCATTGCCTTCAGCTCTCCATCTAACCGTGAGAGTTTTTTAAACAAGTTTAAGAAAGTTTTTAACAAGGGTTTATGGTTGGTTTGAGTTTAGTTTAAAGCTGTTTTGGTTTTCACATGTGGAGGAGATCATCTTCTTGTTTGGGCTTTAAATCTTCATCTCTCCATCTTGATCTATTGAGAAGTTTTCTAAACTCTACTCTAGCTTTTATTTATTAATTATTTGTTAATTATCATTTCCATTAAAGCTAGTTTTATATTGAGTTTAGATTTGATTTTATCTCATTGTTACACACACCCACTTGAGCTTATTATATTTGCATACATAGTATATTAGGGTTGTGAGAGATTGTAACATTAAGTTGTGCTTAATTGAGTTCTCATCTATTATAGAGAATAAATTTATATTTGTTACATTGTGAGTGTTGTAAGGTTTTCGGTGAGCTAGAAAACCGAGTGTGTTGTGAAATTTTTGGTGAACTAGAAAACCGAGTGTGAGGAGTGACGTTGATCGGTGAACGTTGAAAACCGACACTGTGAGGTGTAAATGTTATTATAGGCGTCAAAAATGCTCATAGATATCCAAACACAACTCAAGGCTGAGAAGAGAACAATGTACATGCAACGACAAAATACACCGATAAGCAGCCCATAGTGACGCGCCTTAGGCGCGGCAGTCCATGGTGACGCGCCTTAGGCGCGGCAATCCATGGTGGCACGCCTAAGGCGTGACAGTCCATGGCGGCGCGCCTAAGGCGTTGCAGCCTATGGTGGCGTGCCTATTACGCGTCAGTCCATGGTGAAGTGCAAACTACAGGGAGCTGTCGCGGCGGTTATAAAGGCAGTTATACGATGATTTTCAAGGTCCACGTGGCGACATATCAGAAAAAAGAACGTGTGCTGACATGGACAAGCGGTTAAACCACGAAAAAAGTGGTTAAAAGTCGTGGGAGGACGGTTCCAAGCACGATGAAAACGTGGCTGTAACGACCTCTTTGGCCGCACCAATCCACACTAGCGCGCCAATAGTCGTGGCAGTATGGACTGACGCGCCCAAAGTGCATCCAATTGATCAGTTGTTTCGTCCCTATTTTCGCTATAGTGCACTCCTATCCCTATAAATACCTCCCTAAACACGAAACAAAGGACAGAGAGCAGACTGGAGCATAGAGACTTATGCTTTTGATAATTTTGAGGAAGAGAGAGAGAGTTTTCACCTTTCATAAACAGCGTTTGGTTTTTCCTAGAGATCTAAGCTCAGACTTGATCTTTGGAAGAGTGAACATCTTACATCGATAAGATATTCGATTCAAAATCCTACTTCGATAAACGAAGGAAGAATCTCTAAACCCTCTCACAATCTGTGAATCGGTGGTCTGCGAGCCAAAGCACTCCCGGCACAGGCAAAGTCCCACAAAACAGGAGTCGATAAACGATTTCTGTGTTATTTTCCAAGAGAGTTGTAATTTACTTATTTTTCATTGTGATTCTCTGTAAACGATTTAAGTTTTAATGGAATCGGTAATGGAAACAACTTTCTACGAAAACAATCTGGCGACCACAGTGGGAGCCAACGATCTCGCTGCCGAGGCCATCGTGTCGCAGCCGATCATGATTATGATCAACGAAGAGATCGAATATGAGTTCGATCAGGCAAAATTCGAGGAGTACCTGTCATCCTCATCCTCAAAACCTTCCTCGCCTCGTAAGCATAGGAAGGTTTCGTCTTCCAAGAAAGCTATCCAGTCTTCCACTCCGATGAAGACCGCAGGTGAATGTTCTTGCCCGATCGTGGCTAAGGAATCTGCCTGCAATATCTCTGCTCCAAGTGATTCTGCACCAATTAAGGAGTCATTGAATCATAGCCCGCCGGCACTGACAAAAAGAGCTCGTCAGAGACAATGTCAACGCCGCGCTCGTTAACTGGCTAAGGCCTTACAACAAACCGACGGGGTCTATTACTATGCGGACCTAGATTCGAGGAAACACAAAGCGGTCCAGTTGCCGCAACGGCAAACTAATCACAATTCTGCACAGCTTACGACGGAGGAATGGACTCTGGTCAAAAGGGCCCATTCGACCCTCAAAGAGCGTATACAAAGACGTCAGGCAAAGGCTGCTCGCGCTCGTGCCCTTCATCAACAGGTGCAAGAAGGAAAGAAAAAGACAGTGTCTGAAGAGCTACCAAGGAACCGTAAAGTTTGGATTTCAAAGACACCACAAACATCCGTTCCGGGTCCGTCTACTACATCACCAGCAAAGCCTTGGGTTAGTCCGGACCTATCAAAATTCAAGATTACAATGGTGGATCGTCTCGGTCCTTTGGTTGATGATCGGGGCAAAACCTCAATCAAAGAACACTCAGATCCAGCAAATAAACCTTTAGTGGTTTCCTATGTAGGGGGTCGTAAATATCCGCCTGTCAGAACTGGACAAGTCCGAAACGAGAAAATACCAATTCACTCTTGTTTAGGACCTATGAAGATTCCATGCTCGCAAGGGGGTGGATTTATGAATTCAACCTTGGATCGCCCAGAGGTGACGACTAGTCGTCCTGTGCATGTTAACAAGGTTTAAAAGCAAAAGATAGGTTGCTCAAATCACTATAATGATGAGCTGTACTATCAAAATAATAACTCACGAAAAAGAACCGCCTGAGAAGATGAGTCTCATTGCGCTTGCGAGAGGCTCATTAAGGCAGTGTTGACAGAATACGGTTGCTCCAAAGTTAATCTAACAAGAGTCTCCGTATTTCAAAGACTTTCCACTGAAACGCCAAAACCCAAAATGAGGCGCTTCAACAAGAAGAAATTTGTGATTCAACGAGATGAGTTCCCTGAGGTCACTATTAACATGATCGGCAAAGGAAAGCAATAATTAGTCAACCCTGACCCTGATTTCTCTCCGGGAGGGAGAGTTGAGCGGGGTCTCTCTCAAAGGATGTCGCGGTTACAACGAAGAGCCAACCGACGTCGAGACTACAAAAGAATGCACGAAGGGTTATCTTCAGATGAGGAACTATCAGATACTTGTTCTGCTATCACTTCGGACGATACCGTATCTAGTATTGGGCAAATCAGAGAATCATTTGCAATCACACCGGATCAGCTAGCACAGATACTACAGGAAGCGTTAGCTAAACAATGCGAAGAAATTAGAGCTGAAATTAAAACCGAGATGGAGTTGACAATGCAGCAGATGTGAGATTTGCAAGCTCAACAACATCAACCGGAATCGAGCCAAAAGGCAGAATCCAGTCAGCGTAACATTATACCTGTACGTATAGCTGAGGTTGATAATGAAGAAGATGAGACTATCTTTGCTGATCATCCTCTGGATAAAGACAATTCCGGAAGTGGTCCGGCCAGATCATCTACTCAACCTCCTCAAATCTACTTGAAGAAGAGTGAGGAAGAAGACAAGAAGATGCAAGATCTCGAGAGCAAAGTCAATGCTCTAATGACGGCCTAAGAAGTGAAGAAAACTGGCATTCCATACCCGTACCCGAGGGAGTGGGATCTAATTCCTTATCCCCCAAAATTTAATTTGATTAACTTTACTCCTTTTGATGGCAGGGGTTCACCAACTCAGCACTTGATCTATTTCAAGTCACATCTTGGCGCAATATCCGGAAACGAAGCCTTGATGGTTCGGTCATTCATAGGAACCCTTCGTGAGCCTGCCTTCGATTGGTACCGACGTCTTAAACCCGGGAGTATCACTAGCTGGGAGGATATGGAAGGATTGTTCCTCACCAATTTCTTCAATGACGACACTGAGGTCTCTATTGGCACCTTATTGGACAAGAAGCAGAAGGATGGGGAATTAGTTGATGTCTTCGTCAAGTGATTCCGAAACAAAGCGGTAAACTGTCGAGATCCACTCACAGAAGAGTTCATCCTACAGACATGTCGCAATAACTTATTGCTAGATGTGTTAGAAGTCATGGGGGTTGTGCCTTCTAAAACTTGGAAAGAGTTAAAAGTGAGAGGTGAACAAGCCGAGAGAGGACTGCCACTAGATAATCCTCAAAAAAGGAACTTTAACCCTCGAGGTAGAGGAAGAGGGTCTGGGGTTGCTGTTGATGCGCATCAAACATCACAACAGCCACAACAACAACCACAGCAGTCATCCTTCCAATTGGCACCGAATCAGAATCAACAGCCTCCGAGGCAACCTAAGACTTCAGAGCCCAGATTTCTGAAGGAGTATTCGTTCAAAGATGATGAAGTTCTGATTATCTTTAAATATCTGCTGGATAACAACAAGATCAAACTTCCACCGGTCACAAACCAAGAAGAAACGAAGAAGACTAATGATCCGAAGTATTGTGCATATCACAGAAGGGTCCACCATCCCACTAAGGCGTGTTATGTCTTAAAAGACAAAATACAAACCTTAATCGATGTTGGTATCGTGACACCGAAACCAAAGGAGAAGAAGGTAGGTGCAAATGCAGTGTCTATTAGCTTCGGATCGGTTCCTTTATCTTGGTTCCAAGCCGAGCTAGTATCAAAAGTCAAAATGCAGACCATCAATGATGACCCTCATGGACAGCACCAAAAAGGACTTGTGTCACACACGACCCCCAACGGCGAAATCCTTTGGGTTCATCCGGATTTGCTTGAAGATAAACAGTGGACGATATCCACATCAAAGAAGAAATTAAAAGGCAAAGGAAAAGAGAAGTCCTGTTACGGAGCCTCGGTAATTCCTGAGAAGAATGATGAAGAGATCTCAGCTTTACCACTCTCTGAGGGAGAGCAGGAAGTTTTCGCTATTAGAAGTGGAAACGAATATAGTTTCAACTACCCAAGCGCATTCGAGCAATTAGCCGAGCAGGGGGTAGAGAAAGCTGTACCTACCAAGACTTTGGCAGAGCTGTGGGTGGTTACAACCCCACCCTTAGCAACCGAGAAACCTCAGAAAGTTGCTAAGCAAAAGGAGAAGGAACCTCAACACAAAGAGGTTCAAGTCCCAAGGCAGTCTCGTTTCAATCGACCGATTGGACGAGACAAACCGGAAAGCTCGAACATTCCATACTGTTTCGACGTCATGGCTCAGTTAGCTAATATCCCAGCAAGGATCACGCTGTACGAATTACTACGCCTTTCAAAGGATACCAGAGAAGCTTTGCAAGAAGCATTAGCTGACTCTGAGGTATTTCTTACTCAGATTAAGCCGATCTCCGAGGAGCCAGGGTCATTAATTCAACACTGCAACTTAGCAGCCACAAAGTTTCCTTATATTGCTTTCACGAAAGAAGATATGCAAGTTAAGAACTCGAAGCATGATAGGCCTCTATATTTCACCGGATATATTGGCTCGAGCGTTGTCAACCAGATCCAAGTGGACCCGGGTTCCGCTATCAGCATTATGCCGTTACGATTGATGTACCACCTCGGAATCCCCGCTAACAAGCTAGCCTCCACAGGAACCGTTATCTACGGATTTAACACTAGTGGGTTAAGGCCGTTGGGGAAAATCCGAGTGAAGTGTCAGCTTGGAAATTTAAAGTCGGAGGTCACTTGCTATGTGATTGATGCTAAAACTTCATATAACTTACTACTGGGTCGACCATGGATCCACAGTAATCTTATAGTTCCCTCCACCCTCCATCAGTGTCTGAAATATGTCGACACTAACAATGAGGTTAAGACGGTGGTCACGAATAAGCAACCGTTTAAAGGGTTAGAAAGTTATTTTACTGACTCCCTTCTTTATGGTGCTGAATCCGATACTGAACCATCGGTCCATGGTACGGACAGCGGAGAAGAAGCTGATACCGAAGCCGGGCTTGATTATAGTGAAGGTCTTGTACTAAATAACATTGAACCTCTTGTAATCGATCTTAACGGTGATGAATCGTCGGATGAAAGTTATAACTGGCAACTTGCCGATGAAATAATAAATAATGATTTAGAGTACTCGTATTGTCTCGATAATGTAATGCAGGAATTGTATGACGACCCTAGTCTACATATGCCACTTCGTTCGTCTTGTACGACAACGAAACACATCCAAAGTTCATTCGGAACAACTATGATCCTACCCGCAAAGACAGGAGGTGAAAAAGAAATAGTTTTTGGAAAAGGGAAACCATCCCCTACTCCAGATCTTTTCTTGAACATTAATTCGGATGAAGAAGAACCCGGGCAACATTTTTCTCGGTATAGTTCACAAGCAAATGGCTACATGAGGAGGCAAGGCTATGACCTCTCGCACGGTGAAGGTCTTTATTTTGGTCAAGGTATCAGGGTTCCACCCCATTCTACCTACGTACCAAAAGGAAAACCGGATAATTATTACAGTCATAAAAGAGGTTTAGGTTATGCTTCGTCATCTGATGACGAATATTGCCAGCAGATCATTAGCCAACTAATAAATAAGAGTGGACATTCATCTGATGCTTCAACCTGGGATTCTGATGTGAGTATTGGGGAAAGATTCAAAACTCTAATGTCAAACATGGCAACGGTTGATCCTTCCACAACAGAAGGAGACGATCAGTTGCCCACTTGGGAAGATCCCTGGATACATTACATGAATATCCAATATGACGATCGATTTGAGCAAAGAGAACCTCCTACTAAGGATAGAGTAGTTCAAGTTAATATGGGTGACGAAAGTAACCCGAAACCTATATTTATTAGCGGTGATCTTCCACCGGATGAGAAAGAAGAACTAATCGCCCTCATTAGAGAGTATATCGACGTGTTCGCTTAGAATTACGAAGATATGCCGGGACTCGATCCAAATGTAGCAATGCACAGCCTTAACATTAAACCGGATGTTAAACCCGTCAAACAACAACAGAGATAGTTTCGTTCGTAAATTATGGAGGCAATAGAAACTAAAGTCAAGAAACTGATTGATTCGGGTTTTGTCAGAGAAGAACAACATCCTGAATGGCTAGCCAATATTGTTCTAGTCCTTAAAAAGAATGGAAAAAATCAGAATCTGTATTGACTTTAGAGATCTAAATACAACTTGTCCTAAAGATGACTTTCCTCTACCAATTACAGATGTCATTATTAACAACACGGGCGGATTCGAGAGAATGTCATTTATGGATGGATTTTCTGGATATAATCAGGTCAAGATGCACCCGAACGATGAAAAGCATACAGCATTCAGAACACCTCTTGGCGTCTTTTGTTATACTGTTATGCCTTCGGTTTGAAGAATGCCGGTGCTACGTACTAACGAGCAATGACGAAGATCTTTCAAGAACACCTTCGGAAGACCGTTGAGTGATACGTCGATGATCTTGTCGTTAAGAGCCGGGATAAAAATGACCATATTAATGATTTGAAGACGATGTTCGATCTTATGAGGAATCATCAGTTAAAGATGAACCCGACTAAGTCCTTTCTTGGAATGTCCAGCGGTAAATTTCTAGGGTTCGTCGTCACTGCAAAAGGTATTCATATTGATCCTGATAAAGTGAAGGTGATACATGAATTACAACCCCCGAGAAATCTTAAAGAACTCAGAGGGCTGCAAGGTCGACTGGCATATATCCGTCGATTTATATCAAATCTGTCCGGAAAATGTCAACCGTTCTCTAAACTTACAAAGAAAGGCGTGTCGTTTATTTGGGATGAAGCATGTCAGAAAGCATTCAAAGATATTAAAATATATCTAGCAAATCCACCTATTCTCGTTGCACTGAAATCGGGCAGACCGTTTTCGATTTATGTCAAAGCGACGAGCCATTCGTTAAGTGCATTACTTGCACAATACGACGATAACGGTCACGAAAAAGCGGTGTATTATCTGAGTCGCATACTGGTAGGAGCTAAATCTCGTTATCTGATGATCGAGAAAGAATGCCTTGCCCTAATATTTGCAATCCAGAAAATGCGATATTATTTAGTTGGACAGATAATTTATGTTATTTCTAATATAAACCCAATCCGAGTATTCATAACCCAACCGGCCTCCATGAATTAGCATCTAGCCAGGTGGGCTTTACTCTTATCACAATATGATTTATACTTCAAGCAACAAAAATCAGTTAAGGGACGAGCTATTTGCGATCTTCTGGCGAAAAACCCTACGAAAGATGTAGTCGAGTTGTACGATGATCTGCCTGATGAAACTCATAAAGTTAACACCACCTCACATCAACAAGTGTGTCAATTATACTTCGATGGGGCTTCCCGCGCAACTAACATGGCGAGCGCGCCCGGATGTTCTAAAATCTCCTCAGGAGTGGGGGTCATTTTAGTTTCACCGGAAAAGCATGTCTTACCTAGAGCATACTCATTGACCGAACCATGCTCTAATAACGTGGCTGAGTACAATGCATTGATAATTGGACTTAATTTTGCTAAAGAGCTGGGGGTCGAATACCTTGAAGCTTTTGAGGATTCTCAATCGGTAGTTAATCAGATACGAGGAGAGTATGAAGTCAGAAATCGGGACCTGATTCCATACCACCAGGTGGCCATCGAGATGGCAAACTCGTTTGAAGAATTTTTCATCGAGTACGTTCTACGTCTCCAAAATGCATATGCAGACGCATTGGCGGCATTGTCGGTATCTTTGGCTCAACCTCCCGAAACAGAGCAACTAATTACAGTAAGGACTCACCAGCTTATTGTTCCAATCTACGATTCGATTGCTAAAGAAGCATACTCAACAAAAGTTGAACCCGAAGTTCGAGATTGACGTTTTCCTATTATCGATTACGTCCTACATGGTATATTGCCTGAAGATGTAAGAGAAAGGGATTCGATTCGGCGAAGAGCGCCGAGATTTTACTACAACGCTGCAGCACAAATGTTGTATCGACGGTCGTATGATGGTCTATTACTCTGTTGTCTATCCAATAAAGAAGCGGAACAAGCACTCAAAGAGGCACATGATGGGACATGCGGCGTACATCAGCCCGGTCCTAAACTCTGCGACCGACTTAGGAGAATTGGATATTACTGGCCAACTATGGTAAAGGATGCAGTCGATTACGCCCGACGATGTCAAGTGTGTCAATTACATGCAAATTATATGCACCAGCCTCCTGAACATCTGCATCCATCAGCAACATCATGGCTATTTAAAACTTGGGGAATGGATATTGTAGGTCCTATTTTCCTGCATTTGGTTAAAGGAGACCGTTTCATTCTGGTAATCACCGATTACTTCTCGAAATGGGCAGAAGCAATTCCACTTAGAGAAGTAAAGACGAGTGATGTTATCAAGTTTATTAAACACCATATCATATATCGGTATGGTGTTCTAAGGAGAATAGTGCACGATAATGGTCATCAATTCGTTAGCAACGTATTTATCAAATTCTGCGGCAAATTCGGGATAAAGGACGTTTCATCAACTGCTTATAATCCCACAGCTAACGGATTAGCCGAAGCTTTTAACAAGACCATTATCAAGATTTTGGCAAAACTTGTGAAAACCAATAAGCGAGATTGGGACGACAAACTCGGCGAAGCCCTCTGGGCTTATCGTACGACTGTCCGCACGCCAACGGGAGCAACCCCATACTCCTTAACATATGGATACGAGGCTGTCCTACCTTTAGAAATACAAATTCCTTCTCTCCGTGTCGCTCTCGCAATGGGAATGATGACGGAAGAAAATCACCAGAAACGTCTCGAAGAATTAGAGATGTTAGATGAAAGACGCTTGGAAGCTCAGCAACAGATCGAGTTTTATCAAGCTAGAATTTTTTGGGCTTTCGATAAAAAAGGTCCGACGACGAAGTTTTAAAGAAGGAGATCTTGTTCTCGCCCGTTCGAAGGCCTATGATTCTCAATTCTAAGAAGAAAGAAAAATTTCAACCCAAATGGGAAGGGTCATTCGTAATAGAAACAGTCTATTCAAATGGTGCATATCGTCTGATTACCCAGGATGGCAACAAATTGATGATGCTAATAAATGGGAAGTTTCTAAAAAAATATTATCCGTAATATGTTTAGGATAACCTATGCAAAACGGGAAGTTCCTAGAGAATCCTGTATAGGATATTTCGGGATAATCCGAGATCAGCTGATTGTCCTAAATAAAAGCTGATCATTTAAATGATCCATTCTTAATTATTATAAAAATGATTAAGAATTCTTTTACTGCTTTTGTTGAGATGAGATTCAATGACAGTTAATCTTTCCTCACAAAACCCCGTAATGCGATCATAGAAGGGGAAACTCGATGATTCTTAACCCCACACGCCAAAACCCCCACCGATCGAATCGACCGACGGTGGGTCCATCAAAATCAGTCATGGATTAAAATCCTTCAAACTCCCATTGTATCTGTTTTCTAGCATTCCCAATGCTGAAATTATGATACAATGTCAAAAAATTCAAGTTATCGGTCTGTATCAGTTGCCGAATCATTTTGTGTCAAATTCTTGTGTTTGACATCAAAATTTCCCACCGAACAGTTTGTACAAATCAACAAACCCAATGTTATTTGTACCCTAATTCCTTTTCCTTACTTGGTCAAACTTTACTATAGTTAGGACCAAAACCAAAATCCCTTCTCGATTCTTCCAATGAACGAGAAGTCCACAAATCGAGCGATCAAACCTTCCTACAGTTAGGATCGTCTCAAAACTCCCACCTGGTCAAACTTTACTACAGTTAAGACCACAACCAAAATTTTCTTTCAACTCATTTCACGAACGAGTGGTCTACTTTTAAATTGAATAATCAAACCTTATGACAGTCAGGATTATTCAAATCATTTCAGATTTTCTAAGTGGAGATCTCGCTTTGAGTTTCTTTTGCATCAGAAGATAGAATATAAAATTCTTAATCTCTGATTTTGGGTTTATCTCTACCAACAAATAAGAGACCGGGAGATGGGATATAAAATTATTCCTCTCCGATTATAGGTTTATCTCTACCAACAAACAAGAGGCAGGGAGATGGAATATAAAATTATTCCTCTCCGATTATGGGTTTATCTCTACCAACAAACAAGAGATAGAAAGATAAAATACCCAATTCTTTCTTTATAATCTTGGGTTCATTTGCCTGCATAGGAAATGTAACCTACTTACATTTCAAAATCCATATCGTTCACGCATGGGGGATGTTATCTCTATCCCTTATTAGAGATAAGCCTACATCTAACACATGTAGCCTACATATTCAATATTATAGTTTAAAGCCTAAAATAGTTTAATTCTTTTAGCCCAACGTTATATGTGGAACGAATTTAGATAATTCACATACTAGCCCGATTCAAACGGTAGTCGGTAAAGGCATATCAAATCCGTTGATGGCTGAGGATTTGCCAAAAATTCTATAAGTATTATGGTTATTTATTCTAAGTAAAAAATGAGTAATCATAATAAAATATCAATGAACAAAAGAGATCACTATATTGATCAAAAGCGTTCAAACAAAACTGCAAAAAATATATGTTCTCAAATTACAAAAGCTTATAGCGACGAATTTGATCTTCAAGTTTTGAAAGCTCTATCACATAAGCCTGTTCGAGTTCAGCTATCAAGTTAACTTTGAAATTTCCTTCGTCAATACTTTGAAGTTTGATAACCTCTTGCTCCTTTTCAGCGAGTATTTGATCCTGAAGATTCAGCTGTTGGGATAGATTAGACTCGGTGCGAATCAACGCTTCCAAATCGGACTTCAAAACTTCCTGAGCGTCTTCGGCCATCATAAGTTGTTCCTTCAAGCGGTCTATCTCAGCTTGACCCGACTCTAGATTCCGATGCAGGTCAATCTTGGTTTGTGCCTTCTTGGCAATACTTACCCTGATCTGCTTAACACGGGTCCTTAATTTTTGAAGTTCGGACTCAGCTGATTTCTGAGAATCATGCCACGCTTGCAACCTTGAGTCCATCTGTGAAGCAATATAAGAGGGTACGCCCTTAATACGAAGATCCTTCAGAAGTTCAGCATGTTGTTTGAAGTCGGCCAAATAAGCGTCGATCAAATCGGCTAATTCATTATATCCTTCCTCTCTGATTCCCGATATGTAGCGATCAAGAGGTCTCTTAAAATTCTCAAAATGAGATCCTTTGAAGAGAATACGATCGACCATAGCGTTCAAAAAGGATATGAAGCCCTGGAGATCAGAGCAAATGACAGCCTTATCCGGGTCTTCATCTGCTAATAAAGTTTGGATGTGATCTGAAAATGATAAAGAAGGAGCTGCGAAAAGGACAAGTAAGTCAGTACAAGATATATATGCATATACATAGCAACGAACAGGATTATCCCAAATTCAACAGGAAATTCTATGGCTTGATTACCTTGACTTGTTGACGCTTGGACACACTCCACAACAACCGAAGTTTGTTCAGAAATAATGCTTGGCAGTGGATTCGCCACATCAGACTGTTGTTCAATTGCAGCTTCTGATGGCTTCAGGTCCAAATCGACAAATTCTTGAGGAGCAAGTTCTATAAACGAGAAAGAGATGAATAAATGTTCTACCAGTATGAATCCAACTACGAAATACGTTAAAGGCAAAATGTACCAAGTTGAGTAGAAGTTGCAGTAAATTGTTCTTTCACAGTAGCCTTCGACCCTCTAACTTCTTGAACAACTGGAGTGGGGTGAGAAGTCGCAAAGGCTTAGTTTCGACAGCATCAGAGGTCGGAGGAACAATAGTTGATGGTTCAACTCCAACCGGGGGTGCCTGTCAAAAGCAGGAAACCTAGCCCTTCAGGTTGATCGCATGCACAAATGATAGTAGACGTATCAACTTCATTCGTTGGTCCTACATCTAAAATTCTTATTTAGTCATTAAGATAAGAAATAAGAGCTTAATTGAAGACTTTAGTTCGAAAGTACATACCCTCTGATGTGCCTACTTCAGTAGAATCAACTCTAGTAGTTGGTCTTGCGGTAACAGCCGGATCTGGAGCTGATAGTAAATCAGAGATGCGCTGGTGGTCATCTTCAGAAATATCAAGATTAAAATCCTGTTCGGTGAAGTCTCCAATCTCCACATCATGAGTAATTTCTTGGCCTCCTGGCTCGCCGGTGGGAATATCTATTAAACAGAAAGACCCGTCGGTACATATGTAGGAGTAAGAAGGAATCAAAGCAAAGAAGACTAAGGTTACCTTCAGTGATAGTTGCAGGATCGGTAGCGCTAATATTCGCACTCACCTCCTTTAGTTTAACTAAAAGAAGATAAAGCGCACAAGTTAGTAGAAGAGGAATATGTTCCGAGTCATTTATTTTCCGAAAGTGTCCTCCAAATGAGAAAGCATTTGTACCTGTCTCAGTGGTTAGCAAGGTCGATGCGGTAACTGGAGGAGCGGTGGTGCCCATACTAATGGGTTCTTCAATCATCGCTCTGTGTACTTGTTAAGTGAAGCTTGATTCATCAACATCCATTAAACCAGGAGAAGAAGGCTCAGGCATAATTTCTCCTTCTTCTTCTGGCTCAACTACAATAGCAAAAGAATAAATAAGATTCTATATTCGAAGATAAGATTGTAAAAAAGAGACAAGAATGAGATTTTACCTCCCTCGTCAACCGGAAGGTCTTGGGTGAACTCATCTTCAGATAGAGGAGGAAGTTTGCGTTGTCGGTGGGCAGTCTTCTTAATCCTCTTTGGTAAACGAGTATCCCTTAGAACTTCGGAGTCTTCGTGACGAAATTTGGTGCGCAATTCAGTTCCTTGAGCAGGGCGGGGTTGGGCTTCGGAAGAAGTAGGAGATCGGGATCTCTTTCTGCTAATGAGCGGAGTAACATCTTCTTCCTCTTCTTCTTCCTCTTCGTCCCGCGCAGGCCATCTGACTGTCATCTTGTTGGCAGACGACAAAGGAATGTTCTTTTCCTTCATTTGTATGCCTTTTGAAGGAACACCTGGTGATTGGGGTGAAGAAGCCCGACGAGTTCTGTGGGCTACGGGAGAAAGAGGAATGTCAGCCCCTGCTTCACCTCTGGTCTCATCCTCCTCACTAGATGCTTCAAAGTCATCACTCTCTTCGGAATCAGCTATTTGCTTTCCTTTGTGAGAAGATGTAGCGGGTCCCTTTCCTCTCCTGGAAGGTATAACTCTGCGGACCACGGCTTCAGCTTCTAGTTCAGAAATCTTTTTCTTCGTAACGGGCGTGTTGGCAGCTAAAATCCACCGACAGTAGAGAAAAGTTGTATGAAGATCGGGCTCAGCGACAGGTAAGCTAAATTGAGCTCCTGTGCAGCCAATAACATTCTAAAACCAGGCTCGTACTCCGTCGATAAGACCTCCACAGGTCGTTAGCCATTTATTCGGATTCCCGACATACAGTTGGTCATAGCTGAATTGTCACGCAAATCGGTAAGGAAAGTAAGGCTCGATTCTGCATACGTTTCTTGACCGAAAAACATTATAGCCTGGTCGAATATTCCCAAGCCAGTGAAAACTGCCCATGTTGAGAGAAGTCCTGCCGGTCCCAGGCATTTCCTCATCAATGAGCATGTCATTATAAGCACCGGAAAATCGGGGGAAACATTTATAAAATTCCCAGCATTTAGCATTCCTGAACTGCCTTACCCTGTCAGACCACTGTCGGGAAGGATTCAACCACTTACATCCTTCTAAAAGTTGCAACAGAGGAATTTCTGGATCGGATACATCGGGAGCTGACATCATGTCGGTTCGGTGGAGGACCAACCATGCTATCAGATATGTGTATGGTAGTTCAACTCTTGACATGGGAATCTTACTCGAAGGCTCAGCACCCACTTTTGTAAAAGCGTTGGCTAAATTGCGCAGACCGCTATCAATGTCAGCAATCATGGCAGAGTAAAGATAGCCTACCTCTGATAGCTAATTGGACAGCTGGAAAGACAACCTCGAGAGGAAGGGCATCCGAAGATTGATGCGGCACTACACACCTCTTTAACCATATAGCCAAGTAGCCGGAGAGGAGAGTCTTAGGCTTCATCCTCTTTGTGGCTTCCCACAAAAAAGTCCTGAATTTTGTCCCCCTCGAAAAACCATTTTTGGATGATCCGGTCATGTAAGATTGAGCATTGATCTTTTGTAATGACCGTGAATTTTGATACTAGTTAAAATAATTATCTAGTATTTTAAAATATTTAATTATGATTTTTAAAAGAGTATTTGTATTTTTTAGATTTTCTACAATTTTTTATGATTTAAAAATTTGATCATACATTATTTAAAGGATTTTGTTATTTATAAATTTATTTTGTGCAGTAAAATTTTCTAGAATTAATTTGTTACATTACCGGTACTATTATGTATTATTTTAAATAATATGTTGTATTATTAATATTATTACGTATTATTTCATATAATACCTTGCATTATTAATTACATATCTTTTGTTTAATTTCCTGTATTATTTCTACTGTTACATATTATCTGTCATATTAGCATAACTTGTACGTTTTACTGTGTATATAATTATCCCATAATTGTTTGATTTTAAATATAAGTAAATGTATTTTATTTATTAATTATTCTTGTTTAATTATACAATATGAGTATATTTTAACTATTTCGTATCAACTGTTATATTAGCTCAACATGTACATTTTTAA